>JAXIVJ010002560.1:12500-107476 GCA_036785665.1 Chirona hameri
AACAGTCAAAACCCAAAATAACATAGTCGCATCTGTGTCCAAGTAAATAAAAACCATTTTTTATAAAAAGTTGGTCCTCACACATCCGCCATCTGGCAAACCAATATATACAAAATGTAAATACAAATTGGAGCTCAGACAGTCAAGATATAATACCAAAAGCTGCGTAGTTTAAGAGCACTATGCTACATGGCTCTACCCGTCACTGGTCAAAATCATCCAGATTCACTGATGCCATAACATTTGGGTGTCAGTTCTTGGCATCAGATTGGCCGTTACCTGCACCAGCGGCTGCTGGGGGTTCATGAAGACGCCTGGGTTCTTATCCAGCATCTGCCGGCCAGCTGCCTGGCCCGTGATCGGCGTGTTGCCAGAATGGAGCGCTGTGGCCAGCGACTGCAGCGCCACCTGTGACACAATCGCAGGTCAGCGCCACCTATGACACTGACGAGAAACACCATAGAACAGATACTGACCGCTAGCGACACCTATGACGGATACCTACCGAGAAGCGGCGCAAGTCCAAAGGTCTAAACTCCACTTCATGAAAGCACACAGCGAATTACATTACCTAAAACCATCAAAGCTAGTGTATTACTGTCAGTCGTTGATGCCTAACCACTACCGATCTTTGATGTCTTCCCGAAACAAGTTAACTTTCCTCATCGATATTTGCATGACATTTTCAATGACATTTCTCTGATACTTGATGGCAATATCGGATTCGGAATATAACGGTGCTTCTACAGACAGCTATGTGGGCGTGCGTCGGTCAGCCGACGGCCGGCTGACGGTGAGAGTTGGGCCGTCCGGCGGCGACTCACAGTATCCGGATAGCACGGTACTACTCACGGCGTCACGGCGGTACTACTCACGGGTAGCACGGTACTACTCACGGCGTCACGGCGGTACTACTCACGGCGTCACGGCGGTACTACTCAGGGTAGCACGGTACTATTCACGGCGTCACAGCGGTACTACTCACGGCGTCACGGCGGTACTACTCACGGTGTCACGGCGGTACTACTCACGGCGTCACGGCGGTACTACTCACGGGTAGCACGGTACTACTCACGGCGTCACGGCAGTACTACTTACGGCGTCACGGCGGTACTACTCAGGGTAGCACGGTACTATTCACGGCGTCACAGCGGTACTACTCACGGCGTCACGGCGGTACTACTCACGGTGTCACGGCGGTACTACTCACGGGTAGCACGGTACTATTCACGGCGTCACAGCGGTACTACTCACGGCGTCACGGCGGTACTACTCACGGCATCACGGCGGTACTACTCACGGCGTCACGGCGGTACTACTCACGGTGTCACGGCGGTACTACCCACGGCGTCACGGCGGTACTACTCACGGCGTCACGGCGGTACTACTCACGGCGTCACGGCAGTACTACTCACGGCGTCACGGCGGTACTACTCACGGCGTCACGGCGGTACCACTCACGACGTCACGGCGGTACTACTCACGGCGTCACGGCGGTACTACTCACGGGTAGCACGGTACTACTCACGGCGTCACGGCAGTACTACTCACGGCGTCACGGCGGTACTACTCACGGCGTCACGGCGGTACCACTCACGACGTCACGGCGGTACTACTCACGGCGTCACGGCGGTACTACTCACGGGTAGCACGGTACTACTCACGGCGTCACGGCGGTACTACTCACGGCGTCACGGCGGTACTACTCACGGCGTCACGGCGGTACTACTCACGGCGTCACGGCGGTACTACTCACGGGTAGCACGGTACTTCTCACGGCGTCACGGCGGTACTACTCACGGCGTCACGGCGGTACTACTCACGGTGTCACGGCGGTACTACTCACGGGTAGCACGGTACTACTCACGGCGTCACGGCGGTACTACTCACGGGTAGCACGGTACTACTCACGGCGTCACGGCGGTACTACTCACGGCGTCACGGCGGTACTACTCACGGCGTCACGGCGGTACTACTCACGGGTAGCACGGTACTACTCACGGCGTCACGGCGGTACTACTCACGGGTAGCACGGTACTACTCACGGCGTCGCGGCGGTACTACTCACGGCGTCACGGCGGTACTACTCACGGCGTCACGGCGGTACTACTCACGGGTAGCACGGTACTACTCACGGCGTCACGGCGGTACTACTCACGGGTAGCACGGTACTACTCACGGCGTCGCGGCGGTACTACTCACGGCGTCACGGCGGTACTACTCACGGCGTCACGGCGGTACTACTCACGGGTAGCACGGTACTACTCACGGCGTCGCGGCGGTACTACTCACAGGTAGCACGGTACTACTCACGGCGTCACGGCGGTACTACTCACGGGTAGCACGGTACTACTCACGGCGTCGCGGCGGTACTACTCACGGCGGCACGGCGGTACTACTCACGGCGTCACGGCGGTACTACTCACGGCGTCACGGCAGTACTACTCACGGCGTCACGGCGGTACTACTCACGGCGTCACGGCGGTACTACTCACGGGCAGCACAGTACTACTCACGGCGTCACGGCGGTACTACTCACGGCGTCACGGCTGTACTACTCACGGCGTCACGGCGGTACTACTCACGGGTAGCACGGTACTACTCACGGCGTCACGGCGGTACTACTCACGGCGTCACGGCGGTACTCACGGCGTCACGGCGGTACTACTCACGGCGTCACGGCGGTACTACTCACGGCGTCACGGCGGTACTACTCACGGGTAGCACGGTACTACTCACGGCGTCACGGCGGTACTACTCACGGCGTCACGGCGGTACTACTCACGGCGTCACGGCGGTTTTACTCACGGCGTCACGGCGGTACTACTCACGGGTAGCACGGTACTACTCACGGCGTCACGGCGGTACTACTCATGGGTAGCACGGTACTACTCACGGCGTCACGGCGGTACTACTCACGGCGTCACGGCGGTACTACTCACGGCGTCACGGCGGTACTACTCACGGGTAGCGCGGTACTACTCACGGCGTCACGGCGGTACTACTCACGGCGTCACGGCGGTACTACTCACGGCGTCACGGCGGTACTACTCACGGCATCATGGCGGTACTACTCACGGCGTCACGGCGGTACTACTCACGGCGTCACGGCGGTACTACTCACGGCGTCACGGCGGTACTACTCACGGCGTCACGGCGGTACTACTCACGGGTAGCACGGTACTACTCACGGCGTCACGGCGGTACTACTCACGGGTAGCACGGTACTACTCACGGCGTCACGGCGGTACTACTCACGGCGTCACGGCGGTACTACTCACGGCGTCACGGCGGTACTACTCACGGGTAGCACGGTACTACTCACGGCGTCACGGCGGTACTACTCACGGCGTCACGGCGGTACTACTCACGGGTAGCACGGTACTACTCACGGCGTCACGGCGGTACTACTCACGGGTAGCACGGTACTACTCACGGCGTCACGGCGGTACTACTCACGGGTAGCACGGTACTACTCACGGCTTCACGGCGGTACTACTCACGGCGTCACGGCGGTACCACTCACGACGTCACGGCGGTACTACTCACGGCGTCACGGCGGTACTACTCACGGGTAGCACGGTACTACTCACGGCGTCACGGCGGTACTACTCACGGCGTCACGGCGGTACTACTCACGGGTAGCACGGTACTACTCACGGCTTCACGGCGGTACTACTCACGGCGTCACGGCGGTACCACTCACGACGTCACGGCGGTACTACTCACGGCGTCACGGCGGTACTACTCACGGCGTCACGGCGGTACTACTCACGGGTAGCACGGTACTACTCACGGCGTCACGGCGGTACTACTCACGGGTAGCACGGTACTACTCACGGCGTCACGGCGGTACTACTCACGGGTAGCACGGTACTACTCACGGCGTCACGGCGGTACTACTCACGGCGTCACGGCGGTACTACTCACGGCGTCACGGCGGTACTACTCACGGGTAGCACGGTACTACTCACGGCGTCACGGCGGTACTACTCACGGGTAGCACGGTACTACTCACGGCGTCACGGCGGTACTACTCACGGGTAGCACGGTACTACTCACGGCGTCACGGCGGTACTACTCACGGGTAGCACGGTACTACTCACGGCGTCACGGCGGTACTACTCACGGGTAGCACGGTACTACTCACGGCGTCACGGCGGTACTATTCACGGCGTCACGGCGGTACTACTCACGGGTAGCACGGTACTACTCACGGCGTCACGGCGGTACTACTCACGGCGTCACGGCGGTACTACTCACGGCGTCACGGCGGTACTACTCACGGCGTCACGGCGGTACTACTCACGGGTAGCACGGTACTACTCACGGCGTCACGGCGGTACTACTCACGGGTAGCACGGTACTACTCACGGCGTCACGGCGGTACTACTCACGGGTAGCACGGTACTACTCACGGCGTCACGGCGGTACTACTCACGGGTAGCACGGTACTACTCACGGCGTCACGGCGGTACTACTCACGGGTAGCACGGTACTACTCACGGCGTCACGGCGGTACTACTCACGGGTAGCACGGTACTACTCACGGCGTCACGGCGGTACTACTCACGGCGTCACGGCGGTACTACTCACGGGTAGCACGGTACTACTCACGGCGTCACGGCGGTACTACTCACGGGTAGCACGGTACTACTCACGGCGTCACGGCGGTACTACTCACGGGTAGCACGGTACTACTCACGGCGTCACGGCGGTACTATTCACGGCGTCACGGCGGTACTACTCACGGCGTCACGGCGGTACTACTCACAGCGTCACGGCGGTACTACTCACGGCGTCACGGCGGTACTACTCACGGCGTCACGGCGGTACTACTCACGGCGTCACGGCGGTACTACTCACGGCGTCACGGCGGTACTACGCACGGCGTCACGGCGGTACTACTCACGGGTAGCACGGTACTACTCACGGCTTCACGGCGGTACTACTCACGGCGTCACGGCGGTACTACTCACGGCGTCACGGCGGTACTACTCACGGGTAGCACGGTACTACTCACGGCGTCACGGCGGTACTACTCACGGCGTCACGGCGGTACTACTCACGGGTAGCACGGTACTACTCACGGCGTCACGGCGGCACTACTCACAGCGTCACGGCGGTACTACTCACGGCGTCACGGCGGTACTACTCACGGCGTCACGGCGGTACTACTCACGGGTAGCACGGTACTACTCACGGCGTCACGGCGGTACTACTCACGGGTAGCACGGTACTACTCACGGCGTCACGGCGGTACTACTCACGGGTAGCACGGTACTACTCACGGCGTCACGGCGGTACTACTCACGGGTAGCACGGTACTACTCACGGCGTCACGGCGGTACTACTCACGGGTAGCACGGTACTACTCACGGCTTCACGGCGGTACTACTCACGGCGTCACGGCGGTACTACTCACGGCGTCACGGCGGTACTACTCACGGGTAGCACGGTACTACTCACGGCGTCGCGGCGGTACTACTCACGGCGGCACGGCGGTACTACTCACGGGTAGCACGGTACTACTCACGGCGTCACGGCGGTACTACTCACGGCGTCACGGCGGTACTACTCACGGGTAGCACGGTACTACTCACGGCGTCGTCTGTGTTGGGTCCGATATGGCGCAGCGCCCTGGGCAGCTGCACGTTCAGCAGCTGCTGCTCGGAGATGTCGCACGCCCGCAGACCCTGCAGACTCTTCTCCCAGAACAGCTGTCAACAACGACCGGAGGTCAATGTCAGTCCACCGTGCGCCGACCAGCTCGGGGCAGCGACAGATTCACCACCGTCGCCCCCGGGACTGACTGTCAGTCCACCGTGCGCCGACCAGCTCGGGGCAGCGACAGATGCACCCCCGTCGCCCCGGGAACTGAGTCAGTATACCGTGCGCCGGCCAGCACAGGGCAGCGACAGATACACCACCGTCGCCCCGGGGACTGAGTCAGTATACCGTGCGCCGACCAGCTCGGGCCAGCGACAGATGCACCACCGTCGCCCCGGGGACTGACTGCCAGTCCACCGTGCGCCGGCCAGCTCGGGGCAGCGACAGATGCACCACCGTCGCCCCGGGGACTGAATGTCAGTCCACCGTGCGCCGGCCAGCACGGGGCAGCGACAGATGCACCACCGTTGCCCCGGGGACTGACTGTCAGTCCACCGTGCGCCGACCAGCTCGGGGCAGCGACAGATGCACCACCGTCGCCCCGGGGACTGGCTGTCAGTCCACCGTGCGCCGGCCAGCTCGGGGCAGCGACAGATGCACCACCGTCGCCCCGGGGACTGAGTCAGTATACCGTGCGCCGGCCAGCTCGGGGCAGCGGCAGATGCACCACCGTCGCCCCGGGGACTGACTGCCAGTCCACCGTGCGCCGACCAGCTCGGGGCAGCGACAGATGCACCACCGTCGCCCCGGGGACTGACTGTCAGTCCACCGTGCGCCGGCCAGCTCGGGGCAGCGACAGATGCACCACCGTCGCCCCGGGGACTGAGTCAGTATACCGTGCGCCGGCCAGCTCGGGGCAGCGGCAGATGCACCACCGTCGCCCCGGGGACTGACTGTCAGTCCACCGTGCGCCGGCCAGCTCGGGGCAGCGACAGATGCACCACCGTCGCCCCGGGGACTGAGTCAGTATACCGTGCGCCGACCAGCTCGGGGCAGCGGCAGATGCACCACCGTCGCCCCGGGGACTGACTGTCAGTCCACCGTGCGCCGACCAGCTCGGGGCAGCGACAGATGCACCACCGTCACCCCGGGGACTGAGTCAGTATACCGTGCGCCGACCAGCTCGGGGCAGCGGCAGATGCACCACCGTCGCCCCGGGGACTGACTGCCAGTCCACCGTGCGCCGGCCAGCTCGGGGTAGCGACAGATGCACCACCGTCGCCCCGGGGACTGGCTGCCAGTCCACCGTGCGCCGGCCAGCTCGGTGTAGCGACAGATGCACCACCGTCGCCCCGGGGACTGACTGTCAGTCCACCGTGCGCCGGCCAGCTCGGGGCAGCGACAGATGCACCGCCGTCGCCCCGGGGACTGACTGTCAGTCCACCGTGCGCCGGCCAGCTCGGGGCAGCGACAGATGCACCGCCGTCGCCCCGGGGACTGACTGTCAGTCCACCGTGCGCCGGCCAGCTCGGGGCAGCGACAGATGCACCGCCGTCGCCCCGGGGACTGACTGTCAGTCCACCGTGCGCCGGCCAGCTCGGGGCAGCGACAGATGCACCACCGTCGCTAA
Source organism: Chirona hameri (assembly GCA_036785665.1). Classification (NCBI taxonomy): domain Eukaryota; kingdom Metazoa; phylum Arthropoda; class Thecostraca; order Balanomorpha; family Balanidae; genus Chirona; species Chirona hameri. The sequence continues at coordinate 19,741 of JAXIVJ010002560.1, forward strand.
TGCAACAGACAATGCGGATACTGATGAAAAATTCCAGTGAGGGTTGTTGAAAGCACCAGCTCAAGGACGTTTTCGTCACAATTGTTACTGATGACCGCAGATTTTGCTTACTATACTATACTCTATGACGATACTACTCTGTGTGTATGACAAAAGAAAAGTGTCGCTATGACATAGGGTATAACAAAATAATCCTGGGACGACCGGTGCGGGTATGGGCTCCCGATTTATTCGAAACCTAACAACGGTGCATACGTAAAACATCGATTGCCGCTGATACTGGGTGCATTGCCTGTTGTCGAGAGGCACACATAAATGAAACCAATATCACCGTATTTAATATTCCTTTACGCCGAACGCAATGAGCAAGAATCTCAGTGTATCTCCAACCGAACCATTAGCTCGTAAATCATGATACATCTATGCACAGCTTCATTTGCATCAAAAGTTACGGGCAATAAATATTACGCCGGCAATGTAAGCATGGTATAATCTTAACTTACACGCTGCATGAAATAAAAACAAGCCACAAAACACAATCTCATTTGCGTATTAGCAGTAATCATGATATAAAATCTACTAAGTGTCCATTGGTATTCATGGTTACGAACATTGCTCAAATGCTAAGCTCACCAGTTACCCAGAAGAACCTAACATGCCATGATATGATTGATTTCCAGACACAAACTAGTTTCACTTTGCTATTATCCTGCAGCATGTTGAGGAGATCCGAAGCGCAGCTAGTTACAGGTGCTCCTACAATCCACATACCCTACCTCAGCTTCAGTCAACAGAGTAATACAGACACCGCAGATGGAGCTAGCGCAACTTGTGGCCAGCAACTTTGTACATCGTGTAACTTCCAGACAGGTCCCATCGAGTTGTAATGAACAAATACAAATACACAGGTGCAATCCCAGACTCAGAACAGTGCCTATCTATCGCACTGTTAAACAATAAGTCCAGAATGTTGAATGTTCAGCATAACAAACGAGCCTATCTACTTCATTATCTCTGACTGCATAACAAGACCACGAACAGATCTGTTTTATCAGCCAGTGCCCGCCCACGACAAACGACGGTGAGGGAACGTGAGACCTGTGATGCCAAATGGGCGACAGACCACCAGCGACAGGGTTGGGTGGCGACAGGTGCCAGGACGGACGGGAAGGACAGGGTAGAGGGGGCGGCATGACCTACAGAGGCCCAGGCCGGGGAGACGAGGGACGGCACCTGCAGTTCGACTGCTGCTGCAGTGCACGGGAGAAGGATGGCGTGGCCCGCTGTGGCAGCGGAGGGGCTGTGTGACTGTGACTGAGGACGGAGATGCAGGAGGGTTGGTGCAGACCAGATCTGTCCCACCTGTTTCGGTTTCTCCTGCTGGCCCGGCTTGTAGTCGCTTTTGACTTTGCCGTCGGGGAAGTTCTTCACCAGAGTAATGGGCTGTTTGAAGATGGAGGCGGTCTGACGAATCGGGGGCACCAGCAGCGCATCACTGCGGATACCGCGCCTGGGGACGGCACACCGCACAACACACACTGTCAGACACAGACACGGACACGGACACGGACACGGACACGGACACAGGCACAGGCACAGGCACAGGCACAGGCACAGGCACAGGCACAGGCACAGACACAGACACAGACACAGGCACAGACACAGACACAGACACAGACACAGACACAGACACAGACACAGACACAGACACAGACACAGACACAGACACAGACACAGACACAGACACAGACACAGACACAGACACAGACACAGACACCAGACGGACCAGCCCAGCATCACTGCGGATACCGCGCCTGGGGACGGCACACCGCACAACACACGCCGTCAGGCAGTGATTGGGGATGGCGCGCAGATATTGACGATGAGATGAACACACCAACAGAGTCCCAGGCTAAAAACTACCTACCTACGCAGGAACGAAGAGCGTGTGAGCCGTCACAGTTACAACTTACAACATCGTCGCAGTTACGTACGCGGGTTCTGCAGATGAGTACGGTAACTTAGCATCAAACTCCGAAGCCATACAGCAATCCAATCAGAACAGGAAGACTTACAGTCTACAGACTTTTCGTAAGAAACAAACTTTTAAGTCACGAAACAAGGCGAACTTGCATCACATGTTTCCCAATACTTTTTGGATACCACGATTACTGGCTTAGTCCGAACAGCATGAGCAACAACATGAATCCGCGAACTCGCCTAAAAATAGACATTCAAAGCACGACACATTTATCATAACACGAATAGGAAGCGACGGAGGCAGACTAACTCACCCGTAGTCGACCTGTGCCGTTTTCTTCAGCCTTATATCTTTCTTAGCGTTGCTCATCCTGCCCGTATGGAAGTCGAAGTAAGTGAGATCGACGGCGGGTCCCAGGGCTCGAGCCAGCTCTGGTTTCGTACGGTACTTCTTTCCCGATGGACTGTAAACAGATGAAGGCATCTGGTTACCATGGAAAAAGCGCATACGGCCAGCAGAACGTGGTTACCAAGGCAACCAGATACAAGGCGCACTAACTGCGTAATTTGCAACGTAAACTTGCGATCAGTGAAGACCCCGAAATAAGTCCCTTGTCTTAACCCGCGCACTGCAGGGGGGTTGATCCCCCCCCCCCCCCCCCCCCCAGGTTATTCGCAGATAGCGAAAAAACGGCGGCGCACAGCGCCGCCGGGTTTTGACACACCTGTTAGGACATCAATTGCACACACTTTGAAAAAAAATAGCCTGGGGTAATCTCAGGTCCGGTCACCAGACCAGCTCAAGTGACCCCACATCCAAAAATGTTTGCAGTTGTGCCAAAGCCAGAGTGTCTTACCCATCAGTTTGAAACCTACAGGATGTCATGAAGGCATAAGTACCTACAATTCGTTTATCTCGGAATTTTGATATCGGTGACCTAAGGTCAGGTCAATTTCATAACCTCCCATAAGTCAATGGGGAAATATACAAATGCTTCTTATTCCACGAATATGCATGATACTAGTCCAATTACTTCTGCATCATGTTATTATAGGATATTATTGATGATCCAAGTGCAAGCTTTGTCCAGTGACCCCTATGGGGTCATTTGAGGTCATGCGAGGTCACCATCACTTTTGTTTTACCATAACTCCCGAGATAATGAAGACAGTGAAGTAAAACAGACAGCAATGTGTTTGTCTCGTCGAGACACGTCTTCCCATATGCAACATGCCCTACTTGGGTCACCACTTGACCTTGACCTGAGGTCAAATTTTTAACTTGACTTAACAAGGTCACCATGTATATAATTCGAAGCGCCTTGACAAGATAAACACAATGGTGGAAACTGTTTTCCGTTATCCTTATTAATTAAGTAAAAAGTTAATAGCGATAAAAAACATTGCCTAAACAAAAAAAAATCCTTTTTTACCTCTGGAGCCTCAAATATTGACCTGAGATCAAATTTGAGACACCTTGTCGATACAAAATTTATCTGGCTGGCGTTTGCTTTTTTCCGTTTGTTTCTAACTAGCATAGTTTCCGAGATATATGTGAATTTCTGGAGCGATGTCCTAAAACAAGAAAAAACTGGGAAAATTGACCTTTGATGACCTATGGTGACCTCAATTTTGACCTGACCTAAAAAAAATACTGAAATACTTTCGATAGAACTTGTATCAAGCTATCAAATGCCGTTTTCCGCTTGTCGCTACGTAGCATAGTTTTCGAGATCTCACGGGGGGGGGGGCGGAAATCAACCCCCCTGCAGTTCGTGTTCGGCCGAAACCCCCTGCAGTGCGCGGGTTAATGGCTACGAGCGAATCTTAGGCCAACCCGGTCGGACTTAATGGCGTAGACCTGTTTACTATTCGATCGGACTTAATGGCGGGGTTAGGTTAGGTCATAAATATAGGTAAGGTTAGGTTTGTTTAGGGTCAAATCGCTGTTAAGACCATTAACAAGGGACTTATATCGGGGTCTTCACTGATCGCAAGTTTACATTGCAATATACGCGCACTAACTACTAGGTACTACCGGTCCGATGAAGATTCACAAACCGATCACGGCTAGAATTAAGTTAGAATAATAATCAGCTTGGTTGCTGACACGAACCCAAACAGATCCTCGCTGTTAGCAAAATACCGTACTGAAGAGGCCGCAAGCAAATTATAGTGGTCTACCACTATAATCTAAGGCCAACCCGATCGGACTTAATGGCGTAGGCCTGTTCACCTTTTAGAGACCGTGGTCCACAGGCTGTGAGCCATATACTCACACATGACCTTTGACAGGCCTTAGCACTCCGTGTGCCTGCTTTGTCAACTACTTTACGGCTCCCATAAGCACTATTCGCAATAAGAATATCATACTAAGATATACAACTAGTGTTTTTCCTCATTGTTGCCCTTGCGTCATGGTAGACGCTGAAGTGGAAAATCACAGCAGACGCGGTTATACCAGCGAGGAGCCCGAGCTAAACATCGGGGTATGTGGACTGTGGAGTCCAAAAGCCGTACTGGGGCAGATGGGTAGAAAAAGGAAGTCACTTTTAATTTAAATATAATTCCATTATATGATAGAACTTCGACTTCCGATGCAGCATTTACAGCATGAAGTCTAAGAAACACTCGTGAAACTCGCTGATTTGTAAGAATGACAGGATTACATCATCAGTGTATCAATTTTTGATAAAACCAAACAACTTCGAATATTCCTTCAAATTCACATTCGATGGTGATGTTGACACCTTTATTTAAACAATTTAAGTGCACACCTATATCATGCAGTCAAATCACGTTGGGAAGGACTTTATAGCATAACAGTTTGATTAATTAAAAAGGCATACTTAGTCATGTTTGTTCTTTTTTTTACAAGATGAATGCAGTAATTATTATTTTTGCATGAGTACATATGCTCCAAGAGTTTCAGAATATAAAACATAATATTTAAGGGTTCGACAATTACTCACCTTGTAAACATGAATAATCAATATCAACAGCCATTCAAAATTGTACTCTAAATAATTAACCTCCTTCACATTTGGTTTCATTGCTGTCGATAAACGGCTTCCCGTCACATACCTGAAGTAGAGCACGTCGATTTTTCCGGCGGAAATGCCGGACTTCCGGCATAGTTCCTCCCGCTTCCAGCCGTGCGGCAGGAACGAGCACTCGTACCGCTTACGCTGATCCGACATAGCGACGGCTTCACGATCTGTGGAGAGGGGCAGGGCACGACTTCAGGTTATGGAGGGTATGAGGGAGTCAGGGTCACCTCAAGCATTGGGGAGGAAGCTATCTATCCAACCACTGCCACTGTTCTATGACTGTCAGTACTATAATGCTGGCAACTAGGCACCAAATCACAGCCAGCCAATACTATGGAAGCCAAGACTAAGAGGCGGACAGTGAGTCACAACCAGGCCCTGTTAAGCATTGCAGCATGAACAGAGAACTGGGCAAAACTGTGGAGGCATTAGGAGATCTCAGGCCATCCCACCAGCTCTTTGAGTCTGCAGCATAGCTGTTTTCAAGTATAGCCTTGCCACAGCTATCCTGCAGACTCAAAAGAGTTGGTGGAATAGTACAGTCTGTGACATAGGTGTTGTCAAGTATGACATCAACACTTCTGTTACAGATCCAACAGACTGAGAAGGGTATCCTTGGAATGAGGCAGCAAAGGCCCTCTTGCTACTGGTATGGGTCCCTACTCCCTCCTGAGGCATGGTGAGCCTGTAGATACAACTATCATACAGTGCCTGTCACAGGACAAATACCAACACACAAGAGATAGAGAACCTTGTTTCTGGATTAGTGGCTGAAATCACTCTGGGGAGGTGTCCATGAGATATGTATACAGTAAGATTTAGTGTACAAAACCATATGCATGTCATTCCCTGTTCATCTAAATAAGCTAATTTAGTAAAATGAATTTGAGACTGTATAATGCTGATTTATATGTTGGCTGAAATTCAATTTGAGTGATAAGACGCTGACTGGTTATTGATTCGACACTGATTGAATCTATTGGAATCGTTCAATCAAAATTCCTTAAATTAAAAAAAAATAATTTATTCACCACCAGATCTTTTGATTCATGAATCATGATTAAATCACAACCAGCATCAAATCGAAGCAAATTGAATCAAAAGATGTAATGATTCTTAACGATTCAAGTACACTGGTACATTGTGCAAAAACATGCAGTCCCAGTGGCTACATTCATTTATACTGAAATAGTATTGCTGTAACAATTTGTAATGATCATATATATGTATGTTTCCATTTGTATTGATTTGACATAAATTCACCACATATATTTAAATGTTGAATCAAACATGAATTGATTAAAATATTTGTTTTGATTCTTTGAATCGGAAGGAATAAATTATCAAATTTTGTATCTGTGAATTGAACGGTGATTGAACCATTCAGATTCCAAAATGAACCATGATTGAATTGTTTCAAAAGAGTTGAATCAATAACCAGTCTGGACAAGAGTAAGACATTTTTAACACTGGCAAATCCAGAGGGGATGATGATGATAATGATTTGGGTTTAAGGGTGCTGCAGCTACTGGGCTATATATTGTATTATATTGTATTGTATTGTATTAAACAATTAAAACACTCTCCATTTTAAAATGGCTATTCCGAGTGTCGGGTCAGGGTTAGGAAGAGAGACATGTTAAAAGACACTAGGTATACAACACACAATAAGATCAGATGAATATAAAAGTGCACACGGGCTATAGGAAATAAAACACACACGCACACACACACACGCAGTCACACACTCATTTTCCTCGCTTCACACAACTAAAAGTTCGGTCACTGCACGCTTAAAAGCCCCGAGGGATAAATCTCGAATATCCAGCGGGAGGCGGTTATATAACTGCGCCGTACAAAAAAGAAGGCGCCGCCTGCCTGCTTCGGTCCTCGCGCGCGGGAGAGCCAGATCTGCGTCCTGTCGGGTGGTTCGAGAGCGAAGAGCAGAGTTAACCTGAAGCTGAGAGGAAAGAGCCACTGGCCCCCCGGTGCAGCGAATTTTGTGCAGAAAATTTAATGAGTGAAGTTCGTACAACTGGCGGGCGGTAGGCCAGCCCAGTTCGTCTCGCACGTCCGATATGTGGTCGAATTTGCGTCGGCCAGACAACGCGCAGCGCAAAATTGAGGATCTTTTGGAGGCGCTGTATATTTTTATCTGACCCGTTTCCAAAGACAGCAAGACAGTATCGGACGTACGAGAGGACCAAAGCATTGACCAGGGTAGGCAGAAGGTCGGGCGAGATCTGATGACGCACGTGGGACAGGCCGATGAGGATACCGTTGCATTTTTTGACGAGAGCAGACACGTGAGAGTCCCAGGTGAGGTGCTTGTCGAACACCACGCCAAGGTTCTTCACCGTAGGGCCCTCACGGATCGTATCCTCGCGAAATCGAATGGAGATTGGGACTAAGCCACGACAATTCTGACGGGAGCCAAATACGATAAGTTCAGTTTTGCCGGTGTTGACCTTCAAACCGTGGGAGTGGAACAAGGCATCCAAAGAGTTTAAAACCTGTTCCATGATAGCAATAAGCTGAGGGAGGGAGTCTTTTTTGCCAGAGAGTAGAATTTGGGTATCGTCAGCGTACTGCACCACGTGCGCCTCAGGGGCAAAGAGGGGGAGGTCGTTGGCGAAAATCTGGAAAAGGAGCGGGCCAAGTGAGGAACCTTGGAAAACACCCATAGGATTGGGGAGGAATGGAAAGGAGTCGGTTTCCCCGCCCACCAGTTGTACAAACAGATTGAGTATGGCCACGGAGGTAAGAGGAGAACCAGGTCGGATCGATACAATATGCTTGAAGTTTGGAAAGAAGCTTTGAGTGGTCGGTGACGTCAAAGCATTTGGAAAGGTCGAGAAGACAGAGAAGCGTGAGTTCCTGGCGGCGATATGGTACCCATAAACAATCCAGAGGGGATGACATGGGCAAAAGCCCCTCAAACCATGGTTGGGAAGGGCTGCAATAGAAATTAGCCTCCCCCCCCCCCAAAAAAAGAAAGAAAGTAAAACTGATGATGAATAATTGTTTCCAATCTAAAAGCATGGTTACTCAATCATAAGGTTAGGCGGACCTGGCAACCAGTGATGGCAGTATAAAGACTAGATTCTATAGTTTTAGAGATGTGATTTGATCATAGCATGCTTTTTATGGGTAAAATCGCTGTCAGAACTTCTATGATTATACAATGATTGCTAACTGATGTGTATTTTCTTGATTTGAATATTATATCAGCATTTATCTTCATATTGTAATATAATATCAGTTATAATTAGTAGGTACCAACCAAAAATACACATATTCCACAACTGGGGGGTTTGTTCCACTCCTTTGGCAAGGAGAAAACATAACATAATGTAATAGGACCTACATTTAGCTGGTGGCAGTAAGATAAATGATGGTAGAGTGGTAACATGACAGTAAATCTGATGACTTTGTATAATTTAATTTTAGTTAGTTGTAGAATACATATATAAGTGCATCCACATGCCTTACAAATTATAACATTCTCTATCATGTGATAATTATAACATTAAATTATGTTACCAACTGAAGCAGTGGCGTACCCAGGATTTACTCCATGAGGGGGACATTTTTGTTCAGGGGGGCATAAAGTAACCCCACCAAAAAAAAACTCACCGGATTTGGCCCACTATATTTTTAAAAGGGCATATTTTCACCATTTGTCTTTAAAAAATAAAAAAATCATTCATTTTTTTGACCAAAGTAGGCACAACAGACCTTCAGGCCCAACTGGAAAAAATACACGCTTTCACCAACATGTCCAGCGTAATTCGGCGATTGCGCCGGAAATTTCGGCGCACGTCCAGCGTAATTTCATCTAGCAAAAGTTTGGCGCACAGACCCCCGAGATTCCGGTTCCATCCTTCAAGGCCGCACGACTGGGTCCACTGTCCACTGGTCCACGACTGGGCTGCTCCTGCCAGGAACCTCGCCGCTGACTCCACAATTCAGTTGTGGACACTATGGTTAAATTTTATATTTTCGGAAACTTCCATTTTTGGAAAGTGCGTTCCCATTTATAGAAGTAATTTCCAAAAATTTCCTAAAAGGCGGAAAGTCGGGGAAGCTGGCGAACAGGTGGCCTCCACCATCGCTGAGCACCTGCCAGCCGTGGACAAACGGTACTGGGTGGGGTCAGCGGCGACGGCCAGTACCAAAGAAAAAGGGTTCACAACTACCGTTCTGTGCGAGGGGGTGGAGCAGCCAGAGTGGTACTCTGTGCTCTGGGACGGTGCTCACTTGATGGACCTTGCCATGAAAGACAGGGGCGGATCTAGCCGTGGGTTTAAGCGGCAAATCCAGTGGCGTATTTCCAAAAAATTGTTGAATGGGGGGGGCGGGCAGGGGCGTGGGCGTTTTTTTGTGTGGGGGTCGGCTAAATGACGGGAAAAAATGTACCCCCATTTGTATGCGTGTGCGTTTGCAGCATTTTTAATGTGGTTTCCATGTTAGAGTAGGTTGGTACATGTTATTTAGCGCCACTAAATTTTACGGGTTTGCCTGATAAACCCAAGAAATATGGGCCTTGTAGAGGATAAAAAGCTACAATGTTATTCATTCAATTCACCGTTACAACAAACCGAAGGCTTCGTCATGACGATGGCCACCAATGTGACGTGGCGAAGCGACGTGCACATTTTAATTTTAGGTGGTGGAAAACGAAATTTTAATATTGGAACCAGACCGTGAGAAAGGAGCCAAGCCTCAGGTAACCCGTATTCCTGGTAGCACATCGGTATGATGACAAACATTGAACAATATTGAAATTTTACGGGTTTGCCTGATAAAACTCATAAATTTACGCCTTGTAGACGTAGAGGATAAGAAGCTAAAATGCTACTGATTCAATTCACCGTTACAACGAACCAAAGACGATGACGATGGCTTCGTTATAACGATGGCCACCGATGTGACGCCGCGAAGCGGCGTGAAAATTTAAATTTTAGGTCGTGAAAAACGCAATTTTAATATTGGATCCAGACCGTGAGTGGAGCCAAACCTCAGGTAACCCCTATTCCTGGTTGCACATCTCGGTATGATGAAAAATATTGAACTTAAGGTAGTTTTTCATATACATATTCATCGGATAGTAAATCACGATGACCGGTGGCAGTCAGCGCTCAATAGTGCATATGATAATAACTGTATACATTACATATGTACTGAACTGCAACACACAACTGGTAACAGTGCAAACGGTTTAAAAGCAGCAAGAGGCAGAACAGGGTGGGAATTCTGCTTTTTTTCGTTGGTGGAGGAGTACATATCTTCGCAAACAAAGAGTACAAAAATAACCTGATGGTAGGCCAAAAATAAATACTGATATACTAATGAATAATGATGAATGATAAACTACAAAACTAAATTCCCCAGATCAAAATGTGCTGACAATTCTTGGTAAGTACCTATGCATTCATGCAGAAAAGCAACGTATACCTACCTAAGCACACATTTTCTTTTTCAGGACAACAATTCAGAACAATGCCAGAAAACCGTTACATCAACATGGGGCCTGGCGGTCATAACCAGGAAATGTGTCCATGTAAAATGTGTCACTTTTAGTGTTTTTTTTTCAGTCTGGCTCTCCAACCGAATAACATTTCAAATCACGAACTGGCCTTCATATCATATAATTAAAATGATTTCAATGCTACTAAAAAAAGTACCCACCGTGAGATCAACCCCACAATAATCAGTAATCACAACTCATGTGTGCGCCGCGTGTGCGTCACCAAAATACAATGACAAAGGATGTAGTTTCACTACTCGCTACTATTCTATGAGCGAATGGTAAACGTCACGGGTACAAGGGAGCTAACGGCTATCCATACTGGTCCAGCTCTCAATCAAGCTAGTCGATTGGTCAAAACCGAATAGGCTTCTGACGTCACAAATGTGAGTCAACATGTTACGGAGATAACAGCATCCCAGTGCGTTTTGCCGTCAGCAAAGTGATTGTTACTCTTTTACAGAGTACTTGTTCTCCTTCTGAGGCTGGAGAATAATTGGTGGGGCAATTGGAGTAGGTCACACTGTGTTGTGGCATAGGGACCTACTCTAATTACATTTGTACTCCCAATAGTTGCACTCTCGTCAGTCTCTCAGGTCGATATCTCCGGAACCGTTCCACGCAGCGCCATGAAATTTGGCACAGCTATTGATACATCTCTTTTGCATCTTCTGACTAAATTTGATTTCAGGGTCATGTCAGGTCAGGTCACCAGGCCACGTTAGTGACCCTACCTCAAAAACGAATCAGAACACTACCACAGACAGAGTTTTGGAACGATCGAATTGAAACTCATGGGGTATGACAAGGTCATCGGGAACTACAATTCGTCTATCTCTACTTTTATAAAGAAAATCAAGTACTAATGACCAAATCAGTCAGGGGAGGATCCGTGGGTTGTGGGGGGGGGGCAAATCCAGTGGCGTATTTCCAAAAAGTTGTTGAGTGGGGGAGGAGGGGGGGGGGGGGGTAACGGGCCGTCAGCCGTCAAGTTGTTGACCCGGGGTGGGGGGGGAGGAGGGGGTTAGCAGACCGTTAGCCGTCAGCGATCTATATTCTATTCCCCGGCCTCTACGCTGTGGCTGTTGTGTTGCGATGTTACGATAAATGAATTGCCGAGACTCTTTACCGATTGCGACGCTTTCAGCGCAAATAACCCGCGTGGAAAGGCACGGTGGATATTTTTTTTGCTGACGGTGTTTGCCTTGTGAGCTTGGTTTGTTCAAGGAAACTTTATAACTTTGTTTGGTTTGTTAACAGTTCAAGTTGGGACTTGGGTTTGTCTTTGCCTAAGCTTTTATTTTAATCCAGTGGCAGTGGGTGGATGGAGGTAATTGTGGTGTTGGCTACAATTCAGTCCAACTTTCCAAGCTAGAAGTCAACCTTTTATGAACAGGTTTTCTCTGCAACAAACACTTTTATTAGTTAATAAACAATAAATATTTCTGAGGAGTACAAAAAAAAATCAATTTTTACCAGTCACAATTTGGGAGTACAAAATGTGTTGGTGTATATGGAACCAACAAACGTGAACTTTTCCAACACTGAGGCAGAACGACTTTTCCGCACATAAATGGTCCCTGTGGATCTTGAGGAGGCTGGGTCGAGATGGCTTGGGGAGATGTTCCTGGCCTGGTCCCACTATTAGGCTCTTCGGTCCAGCAAGTTGGCCACCGCTGGAGCAGCTTCCGGGAGCCGATCTCCGCGTCGCCTTTTTTCGGAACTCGGCAGACTAGCTAAACATGTAGCCCACTTGAAAGTTAATATTGTATGAAGGGAGTGCCCTGGGGCTAGCAATTAGGTACCGCTAAGGAGAGCCTCTGCCAGACACTTAATTAATTCATTTGCCCATTTTCCAATTTTTTATAAGTAATTGCGAATTTTGTATCATGCCGCAAAGCGGCACTATATTTTCAGGTTTTTTATGTGAATAGCTGGATTTTGACTGCTGCAAAGGCAATGTTTACAACTGTACGTTCGACCGTTTGGGGGGGGGGAAATAATAGTTTCAGGACCTTTGGGGGGATGGCCCCTTGCCGCCCCCCTGGATCCACCCGATGTTTTGCACTGAAAGCCGGTGACACCCTGGTGCCGAGGCTGACGCGGCGCTGTGAGGCCTTCCACACGCTGACTTCACATTTATATGTATTAACAGGTGTTGAGAATGTGGTGTAGCACCCAATACATTTTGGCGCAAGGGCCATTGCGCCGAAATTTTGGCGCAATGGCTCCGCCGAGGCATCCAGCGTAGTGAGTGTATTTTTTCCAGTTGGGCTTTCAGGCCCGGGGCAATTGCCCTGTTTGCCTCCATTGTGTACGCCTATGAACTGAAGTAGTTAAACATTATAACTGCCTGAATTACATACAAATATGACAATTAGGGTAAAGGTCCAATTGCCAGCCACATCAAAACAACACACTTTCAATGCTATTGCAATGCTAGTGGTGCAGTCCAGTGTTTTGTTGTTACTGCATGTGTTACTGGTGACTGGGCCTTTACCATACCTAAATATCTGAGCACATTGCCATTCCTTTAATTGGTTGGATGGGCATCATCATTTTAACGTATGTTTCACTTACGTTTCACTTACGTTTCACTTACGTTTCACTTACGTTTCACTTACGTTTCACTTATGTTTCACTTACATAAAGACATAAAGACATAAAAGAAAAGTGCAACAAAGAGCCTCTTGGGCCCATCCGAGGTTGCACCCCACCACCCCCCCCCCCCCCCCCCCCCCTCCCCTCCACCAGTCTCGCCCCTTCAAATCACCTTACTCTACCTGCATAAAAGAAGGCCCACGAGTATTTATGAACTAATCCCTTCTCTGTAAAGTATTTATCTAATCTAATTTTGAAGGAAGCAAGTGTCACTGCATCAGCGACATCCCCTGGTAGCATATTCCAATGTCCTACAACCCTTCTACTGAAAAATGACTGTTGTAGCCTAGTCCTGCTTTGTTTCATGAGTTTATGCTGATGACCTCTACCTCGATTTTCCCTATTGAACTCAAACATACCCTTTAAATATCCAGAATGCTGACTATTTACAAATTTGAAGACTTCAATTAGATCTCCTCTTAGCCTTCTATATCTAAGTGAAAACATACCCAATTTCTTTAATCTATCTTCATAAGGTAAACTACCAAGACAATTAACCATTTTTGTTGCCCTTTTTTTAACTCTTCTAACAACCAGCAATCTTTCTCATATGTTGGAGACCAGGCTTGTACACAATACTCCAAATGTGGTCTAACGTATGCACAATACAGTTTTGTTATTACCTTTTCACTCTTGTAGGAAACATTTCTGTTAATGGCCCCTAGCATTCTAAGTGCCTTTTTCCTAGCTTCTACAACCTGGTCTGACGCTGAGTCTATTGTTTACCACGACACCTAAATCTCTTTCCTTTTCAATCTGCTCCATTTTCTGCCCACCCATTTCATACCTATGTTTACTGCTAACCCGTCCAGCGTGCATAATCTTACATTTACTCAAATTGAATTTCATCTGCCATGCTTCAGACCACTCAACTAGCTTGTCCAGATCTGATTGAAAAACATCCTGATCATGTTTTCCTCTAATAATCCCGACAATTTTTAGATTGTCTGCAAATTTCAAGACTTTGCTGTCTATACTGTTCTCAATTGCATTCACAAATATTATAAAAAGCAATGGGCCCAGGACTGAGCCCTGTGGAACCCCACTGAGAACCTCCTTCCATTGTGATTGGCACCCATTCAATATAACCCTTTGCTGGCGTCCTGAAAGCCACGTTTCTATCCAATCCAGAATCTTGCCCCTGATCCCATGAATTTTAAGTTGCAACCCCAGTCTTGTATGGGGGACTTTGTCAAATGCTTTACTGAAATCAAGAAAAGCTACATCTAGCTGTTTACCCTGATCAAAGCTATCTATTGCAACATCCAAAAACTCCAGAAGATTAGTTAAACAAGAACGGCCCTTCCTAAAGCCATGCTGTGTATCCTTGATGAGTTCATTTTGCTCCAAGAATTCAACAATCTTATCTTTGATGATTTATTCAAGCACCTTGCAGACTAATGAGGTCAGACTAACCGGTCTATAGTTTTCCTCTTTACTTCTATCTCCCTTTTTATGAATAGGAACAACATTTGCTCTTTTCCAATCAAGTGGAATTTTACTATCTGCGAGTGATTGAGAAAATATTATGGCTAATGGAACCGACAACTCCCTTTCAGATTCTCTTAAAAGTCTAGCATGGATTTCATCAGGTCCTTCTGCCTTGTTAGGCCTTACTTTCTTTAGATATTCTAGAACAAGTTCACTACTTATGCCACCTAGCTCTCCTATAGTCTCCTCTGTCTCTAGCTCAGGCTGAAGTGCTGCAATACTACTCTGGTCCTCGATAGTAAAGACAGATTGAAACTGATCATTAAGCACTTCAACCATTTCACTGTCCTTGCTAACTAACACATCATCCACCTTAAATGGACCTATATTTTTGGAAACTGTACTGAACTTATAAAAACTGAAGAACTTCTTACTATCTGCATTACAATGTCTAGCTAAATCAAGTTCCTTTGCCCTTTTAGCTGCTCTGACCTTTTTCTTAACTGAATTTCTTGCATTCTGGTAGGCCTTCACTTACGTTTCACTTTTCCCAAGCAATTTGTATGGAAGTTTAATAAAAATGGATCCTTCCAATTCCAACACAAAGACAAATCAGAAGCTACAATGAGCTGAACCACTAAAAATGAAGAACCGACTTTTATCTTTTATATATGATGATGTTGGTGGATTAGGGCGCGTAGCTGTGAGGCTCAAGCGTCCAACTATCCTTTATATAGCCTTGCCCCCAACCCGAACTCAAACCTCAAACCTATTATAAGCAAGGTCTGTATAGATATAATTTGATTATATAAGTATATAATAATTTGGTTGATTATAAGTACCTTTCCTCCACGGTAAATATAATACTCTTGCCTCAAGCATACAGCGAAGCCTAGCCGCGAGCGGCTAGCACTATATCAGCTGGAGTTGTTGCAGAAGTTGGCCGCCAGGGACCGCTAGTGAGCCAGAGTGTTATGACGTCGCAAGCAAATAGTACCACTAAATATTGATGTATTTATTTGTTTATAAATAAAAAAATATTTAGCGTTAAATATTTGACTGCTATTATTTGCTTTCGAAGTCATAACACCCTGGCTCACTAGCGGTTCCTGGCGGCCAACTGCTGCAGCAACTCTAGCTAATAGTGCTAGTTCAGCGAGTGCGTCCTTCGTACTGCGCTGGTTTACCTGGCAGATGAGCAGCATATGACAATATTTGGTAGCCATCAAGACTGAATATGGCATCAAAAATTTCGCGACTTTTTAGGAGAATTCTATGACATTACAAAGGAATACAAAAATGTTTTCTTCGGTCGTGCCGTATTCCCAAATATCATGATTTTATAGCACACATATCATTCCCATTTGCAACGGATGAGTGGCAGCTCACTTCGAGCAGATTCATTGGTATTAGAGGACTCTTATTTTGACACATCCTTTGTCCTAGTGCTAGCCTTTTAAAGCCATCCTCCCCTCAAGCTGTTGCTAGGCCTCGATGGACTCTTCCAATGGCCTCAGCTGCGTGGTGATTGGTGGAGCAAATATTTCCCAGCCAATCATAGCTGCACTTTTGCCATCAGCTGATTCCCCGGCTGGGGTTGCACGTTTTGGGTGTATTGCTTTGTCCACTGGTATGGGTTAGGGTGGATGGTGGCGTTATTTTCATCTTGAACTGGAGTGCGAGTAGGGGCTCCTAGAACTCTGTCGGGAGCGGTTGTGGCTGCGTTTGCCAGCTATTTGGTGATACAGAGCCTCCGCTGCCTTGAAAAGCGTTCATTTGGCTGTGGAGCTTATACAGCAACTGCCCACAGATTCAGATTGATTTAGTCCCAGTTTGAGTTCCAGTTCTGCAAAAGCCCCTTGTCTTTTGTGCATAGCCTCGCTTATTGTGAAATACCAGTCTGTGTCTGCAATCTCAATTGCTGTGATACCTGTTGTTAATGTGTTTGATTCATTCACAAAGGTGAAGGGTATTTGATGAGACCACAGGTTGAGGTGTCTAGTTGTTACTTCTACTGAGGCTCTTATGGGTAGAAGCTCTGGTTTAGTATAAGTGTGTCAAAAACACATTCAAGATTCCTGTCCCGGAGAAGGGGGAGGATCTTTCCCCCAGTGGAGATCTTCCAACCAGTGTTCAAGCCATGGGATCACTAGTCAACGCTTCGGTCATACCGGTAAGTGTTTCTTGTTTGTGATACCTAGGTGTCTATTAATTGCAATGCAGGACAAGAATATATGTTTCAAATTTGTCTCTCTTGTTTTATGTTCTTGTCAGTGTGAAATTTGTTAAATCAATAAGTTTAAAGGATTTATCCTAGGATTTAAGTAAAAGATGTTGCATTCAAGTCAGTGACTTCTTAATCATCTGATTGTGATTGTGCTTTGCTATTCCCAGAATTTCCTGGCAAATGAGAAGTGTGCATTGTACAGTGATGTTATGTGCAGTACTAACATTTTGGTTTTATAAAAGATCCAGTCATTTGATTATGATATGCATACCAAGTCCATATGACCATGGTAATAGCTAAAACACAAGCAAAATGTGTCCATAGCAATTTAAGTTATGAATAAGTACCTAGTGATAACATATTTCAACATGAGCACCAAACTGGGAAAAAACCTGTTTTCGTCGATAAATCCAGTGAACTCGGTGATTACGCCAAAATTTTGGCGCAGCGTCCAGCCGCGGCAATGCGTTTGTCCATAGCAAATGCATTGCCGTTGATATTTCAAATTGAGTGAATCACATTAAATAAATATTAACAAATTTATGTTTGTGTATACAAATTTATGAAAGAAAAATCATTGTTATAGTAAAATCAACCAATTATTTAGTTAACGAATCATAGTCTAAAGCGTCAGCTGTTCAAGGCCACCCAATAAGGTCCCATTTCCGCTTAAGGTCCCGTTTCTGCTTTCCTAGTATCTATATTGCCTTGGTAATAATAAAGGCAATAGAGATGGGTAATAATTGGCCCTGCAGTTGCTGAGAAGCGACCAGGAAGGCGTACGTTGAATATCAAACATTAATTTGACTTTAAATTTGGGCGCATAGTGAAAAATTTCGGCGTAATTGTGGCAAAATTTCGGCGCATATTTTCGTGCGCCGAACTTCGGCGCATGAGGGTTCGCTGGGGCATCCAGCGTAGTGCATGGATTTGTTCCAGTCTGGCATGAGCACTGCGTGGATTCTTAATGTTAGATGACATGCATTTGCACACAGTGTTTACCTATTTTTTTTTTTAATAGCTTGCTGATCCATGGTTTTCAGCATATTCTCATGGTTTGAAGCATGTTCAATTTCTTAATGAATGATATGTCCCATTGACTCTTTTATACCAGGCATTCTCTATCAATGCTCTTGGATTTTATCATTCTTCTTTGGGTGATGGTCAGCTGCAGAAAGTTGCATCAGTCACTACCTACCAAGTTGTCCAGGCTGCTTAAATTTGGTGAATACTTATATACATCATTAATTTAGGGACATGAACATTCACAATGTGCATGTGATATTCATGTTCTTGTTCAGTGAATAGGTAACTCTGCTGTTGAGTTGTGCCATGCATATTTCACAAGGCATGAAATAAGGATTGTTGCTTCAGTTTTATCACTCAAATTATTAATGTTATTATCATTTGGAAATATGACTAGTCATTTTTGGAATTCATTTTTTAGTCAGATGACTCATTTTTTGGCAGTAGTAAATAGTTTTGACTTTGCTATTTTGTTTGGCTGTTTGGCTGTCATTGTTTGATTGTCATTACTGACAATCAAATATAGGTATTTGTGTTGCTTTTGTTGGGCAAAAGTAGATGTGGCTGCCTGCCTGCTCATTTTGATTTTGGTGAACATCTCTCAATAATGCTTATATGTACAGGTCTCACAGGTCACAGGTACAGGTCAAGAAATTAGTGGTAGGTTTGATAAAACAACCATTTTTGTTACGTGCAGCGTTATCCCGTTCAAAATGTTACATATGTCCGTATTAAAATGTCTAACTCATGGCACTCATGTCTCATGACACTTGAGAGTTGACAGTTGAGACATGTCAACCTGCGACTTACTGGGGGGGGGGGCTATTTTTTGCCCCCCACCCCCTCCCGTTATTTTGCAATAACTCCTAAACGAACACCGGTATCGTCACCAAACTTGCAGTACCTTCTCTCACATCAATTCTACACATGTTGGCAAAAGGAAAAATATGAGGTTATGATAGGTCAACCGGGAATAGCGTCAGAGTGACGTCATGTTCTTCAGTTTTTGTTGCAAAATAATGGTTTTTCGGAAAACGCTGTCAAAAGTACGATGTTTGAGATAAACTCGATTGTCTTAAATAAAATGACTGACAATAGAACGGGCTATCAAACTGCTATCTCAGATTTTGTAGTTTTTTATTCAAAATTTTGAGAAATCCAAATGCATTTTTTTAACCAAATTTTCAACAACAAAACAAAACAGAATTAACCATAAACCGGAATATGTGATCGAGACGTTTGCGTTGAATATGTGTACCAAATTTGAAGTCGATATCTTCAAAAATGACTGACTTATGACCTTCAAATGACAAAAATCGCCCACCTCTCACAGCATACTATGCATAAAAAACGCATTTCCGTTTTTGCTTTTTACTTTTATTTATATGGACCAAACAATGTTCTAAAGTCATTTTTCGCGTTGACCGTAATATGTAGTTTGACCTCGTGACCTCGGATGACCTTGACCTGACCCAAGGTCATAAACAGCTTAGAAAGGTACTTAGAAGTGTCGGGCACACGAATCGTACCGATTTATCGACAGCATATGCGTTTAATATCGCAATTTTGCGCGACAATTCTATCCATCGAGACCTTTTGACACGGTCAAACATTTTGTACTTTACCTGACCTGTGACGTCATCAGTGACCCGGAGGTCAATAATATTTATGTTTCCCTCGATAAATTTCCCAGAGCTATCGAATGCCGTTTGAATTTAGTTCCGGAGATCCGAGGGGGGGGGGGGCAAAAGCCCCCCCCCCCCCCCCCCACAGTAAGTCGCGTTATGAAATATACCCCAGTAAGTCGCGTTATGAAATATACCCCAGTAACTCGCGGGTTAATACGGACATATGTAACATATTTTGAACGGGACAACGTGCACGTAAACACAGGTCAATGGTCATTTTATCAAACCTACCACTAATTTCTTGGAGACCTGTACCCAGTGGCGTACCCAGGATGCACTCCAGGAGGGGGCAATTTTTATCAGAGACCATAAGGTACCCCCACCAAAAGAACTCACCGGATTTAGCCCACTATATTTTTAGAGGGGCATATTTTCAACATTTGTTCCCTATAAAAAATCAGAATAATTAATTTCTTCGAAATAGGGCCATTCAGGCCCTATTTCCAAAGGGGAACATACGGCCAAGGGGGCACGTACGGACCTTCAGGAGGGGGGCAATTGCCCCTTCCCCCACTGGCGTTTCCAGGGGGGCGGCAGGGGCAAAAGCCACCACCCCCCCATCCCACGCTCGAAGGGGGCGGCAATGGAAATTAGCCTCCCAAAAAAAATCCGTTGAAACTGGCGATGAAAATGGGTACTGACTGCGAAAAATCATTTTTTGCGAAGAAAAAAAATCGAAAAAAAATCCTCGTTCGTGTTTCCTCCATTTTGTAGCATTTTGGTAGCAGGAGGGAAAGTGGCGCGTGCATATTTGGAAATGTCTAATACAAAATTCAGACCCATCATACTTAAGTAGCCATAAGTCAGCCAAAACTGAAGATATTGCTTTGAAATTCGGTTTGGGTATTGTTTATACTTTGTTCTCCAATATATATATATATATATATATATATATATATATATATATATATATATATATATATATATATATATATATATATATATATATATATATATATATATATATATATATATATATATTTATATATATATATATATATATATATATATATATATATATATATATATATATATATATATATATATATATATATATATATATATATATATATATATATATATATATATATATATATATATATATATATCTATATCTATATCTATATCTATATCTATATCTATATCTATATCTATATCTATATCTATATCTATATCTATATCTATATCTATATCTATATCTATATCTATATCTATATCTATATCTATATCTATATCTATATCTATATCTATATCTATATCTATATCTATATCTATATCTATATCTATATCTATATCTATATCTATATCTATATCTATATCTATATCTATATCTATATCTATATCTATATCTATATATATATTATATATATATATATATATATATATATATTCCGGTTTTTCGATGTTTGGAAATTTTCATTTTGTGGATTTTTTCTCCAATTTTTTTTTCGTTCCTAACATCTAATAAAATATTAAATCATATGAAAAAGCCGGAATATATACACTGGCGGATCCAGGGGGCGGCAGGGGCAAAAGCACCCCCCCATCCCACGCTCGACGGGGGCGGCAATAGAAATTGCCCCCCCCCCCCCCTCCCCCCAAATCCGCTGAAACTGGCGATGAAAAATGGGTACTGACTGCGAAAAATAACTTTTTGCGACCAAAAAAAAAACGTTATGTTTCACCTCGTTCGTGTTTCCTCTATTTTGCTTCATTTTGGTAGCAGGAGGGAAAGTGGCGCGTGCATATTTGGAAATGTCGAATACAAAATCCAGACCCATCATACTTAAGTAGCCATAAGTCAGCCAAAACTAAAGATATTGCTTTGAAATTCGGTTTGGGTCGTCTATACTTCGTTCTCCAATATATATTCCGTTTTTTTTTGCATGTGTGGAAATTTTGTTTTTGTGGATTTGTTATCCAAATTGTTTTGCTTCATAAAATCATATAGAATATAAAATCATATGAAAAGGCTGGAATATATATTGGAGAACCAAGTATGGACGATGCCCAAACCAAATGTCAAAGTAATATCTTGAGCGTTGACTGACTTATGGCTCCCTAAGCAGTGGTGTACGCAGAAATTCACAAAGGACCAGGTCATTGCCTTGAGGGGCGCCACCCGATCGACAGGGCCGCCACCAATATTGGCGAAATTTTGCAGGGGGGGGGGCGCCTCTCCTGCACCGTGCGGAAGGAGAGTCACTGGCCAGAGGGGCGCCGTCACTCGTCAAAGAGGGACAGTCACTAGTCGGAGGGGCGCCGTCACTAGCCGGAGAGGCGCCGTCACTAGCCGGAGGGGCGCCGTCACTAGCCGGAGAGGCGCCGTCACTAGCCGGAGAGGCGCCGTCACTCGCCGGAGGGGCGCCGTCACTAGCCGGAGGGGCGTGGTCACTGGCCGCATGGGCGCTGTCACGGGCCAGAGAGGCGCAGTCTATGGCAGGGGACGCCCTCACTGGCCGGTGGCTCCGTCACTGGCCGAGGAGCGTCCTCACTGGCCGGAGTGGCGCCGTCACTGGCCAGAGGGGCGTCTTGACTGATCGGAGGGGCGCCAGCTTTGCATGGGCGCATCGGGTCCAAAGGACCAGGTCATGACATGATAGTTGATACTCGGTACGCCACTGTCCTTAAGTATGATGGGCCTTGACTTTGTATTCCACATTTCCAAATATGCGTGGCGCGTCTGGCGCTATTTTCGATCTGGAGCGATTCCTACAACCAACGTAAGTTCAAAAACGTTGCGTTTTGGCGACAAAGTTTATAGCGCTGAATAGCGTGCGTGGAACGCATTTCGACAGTATTTGAGGAATTGTGAATGGGACTTGGGTATCGTTGTTTTCCTTTTCCCTGTAAACATTCAGCCAAATAAAATTCACACTTTATGAATGTGTAGGTAAAGTTAATATTTGTCATTGTCAAGGTTATTTTAAATTACTATAGCTTGGGATGCCTACTTTGGCCTCAGATCATATCCAGACTCAAGTAATTTCAGGTACGAATTTTAAATCTGACACCCATTTTGCACCATGCCTAGGTACTTATCCCGTTGCATTTTATGGGTGCTATGAGTTGAGGTCTCACAATGTTTAGCATTTCCAACTAGTCAAGATCAGACTCAGCATGAACTCAGCTGCCAAAAAAAAGTTCGAAAGTGACAGAAGAGGTAAATTTGGGTTTGTCTGGTTTTTACCACTGGCGGATCCAGAGGAGTGGGGTATTAGGGACAAGTCCACCCCCCCCCCCCCCCCCCCCCCCCCCCAGGAGCATGACGGGCATTCAATACAAGGATGTCCCCCACCCCGCGTGTTCCTGCATTGGCTGTAAGAAGTGATAATTAGGAAGAAGAAAAAAATCCCCCCATGTCAATGACTTTTGCTTTGAGATTGAGAACCCCCACCCCGCTCAACGATTTTTGGCGCTGACGACCCGACTCCCCCCCCCCCCCCCCCCGGTCAACAACTTTCGCTGCTGAAGCGGAGCGAAATTTTAGCCCCCCCCCCCCCCCCCATTCTCGGACCCTAGATCCGGCAGTGCTCCCCTCCCCTTGGGTACGCCTATGCATGTACCTACCCTTTGGATTTTTTAAAATAATTACTTTGGCCACTTGCCAAGTCTTGAATCTTGTCTACCGTACTCGGGAACCGCTTTAGCCAACAGTGCGTGCGATCAGTCAGCGCCGTCCACCTATGGTGTGAAGGGAGCAGGCCCGTAGCCAGGCGGGTGCACTGGTGCACTAGCCAAGCGGGTGCCCGTGCGCCCTGGGATCTCCGTGCACCCTCTGACCATAGTCGGTGCACCCCCAGTAGTTAAGGTTGGGTAAAACAATTGGACACAAGCGGTTTTGAAGCTATGACATACAATCCACTAAGTAGGACACTTATCAGGACACTAATGCTCAGATACAATACTTTTTACATGCTTGAACTTTGGGTTGGTAAAGCTATGCTAATGGTGTACACCCTCTGTGAATCCAGCCTGCCTACGAGCCTTGAAGAGAGCCAGCCGTAAGTAGATTCCGTGCCTGGTCGGTCCGGAGGGGTGGGATTCGGTAAGAAGAGGTGGGCTCCAGCACGATCGGACACGCAGGCGGCCGGCGACCCCAGTGTCACCGCGTCCGTCTGTCTGACTCCCCTTTGTCCTGCCGGGCCGCGTCATGCGTCCACCAGCAGCCGGAAGGGAGTCCACTGCTGCTCCCCGGTATCCGGCCGCCGGGGTGCCTCTGTCCCTCCCACTCCCTCCCTCCCTCCTGCCGGGCAGCCCGCCAGTCACGCCACCTCCTGATGACGCCCGGTGACGCGCAGTGACGCGCGGCGGCCCACCGGGAGGCACCTCGTCCGGCGGCCGGCGGGGGCGGCATATCGCCCGGTGGTGACCGGTGAGACAGCCAGCCTATCGGCCTGATCACACCTGGTCGGTGACGGCCGACAACGCACAGCCCGGGCCCAGCAACAGAGAAGGCGACACGCCCGGTAACACGATTACCGCACGCCGGCGACTCGGGAGCCGGATCCGGATCGCATGGCAGCCTGAGCGACCCTCGGCGCCGGCCCAGCAGCCGCCTGCGCTCTCCAGGACCCGGGTCATAACGGACTGGTATCGGCCGCCGTGGGCCCGTGAGTGGCCGACTGCCGGAGAGGAGAGGCTGTCAGTTTGATTGGCGTTTCATTTCATACTTCTCCGGAATGAATGTCTGATGATCCGACGGTGAAAGCCCCTTCAGGCTCGATTTTATTATCAAAATTTGGCGACAATATTGCATATGGGTGTCTTCTAAAATAAGTTGAGTCTGGAACTTAATTACACTAGGAAGTGGGAACTGAGGCAACGTTGAGCGAACGTGCATTACACTGGCTGCTTTGCTTAAGGCATGAGCGTAATGATGGCTGGGAACTGTATACGTTCAAGGTGGATTTATTGGCCTACCTTCCCTCACACGATTTCGCGTTCATTACGGGTATCTCGATTGTAGACTTAACTGTGGGCACTGTTCGCGTTAAATTCGCACCATCACTTCCTTATGAGATTAGTTCTACGTTCAGCTTGATAAATGGCCAGAACTCTTCTGACACGCTGGACGCTATCCAGCTCCTAGATGGCGCCAACGCCGTGGTAATTTTCCATGACGAAACGCGGACTCGCGTGTCTTTTTCACACGGACGGTGCCTTCCCGAAATAGGTACACCATGTCGCTGTTGACAGTCGCCCACGCTCCGCCAGCCGTGCGTCTGATCACGTGACTCGCGTGTGCGTGACTGTGCCGGCCACGCCGCCGCCCCGCCCCGCCCCGCCTCCGCACACGTAGTCTCCGGGCTGGGAGCACCGGCCGCCGCTGGCGCCCGCCAATACCTGCCGCCAGCGGGCCGGTTAGCAACAGCTGACGCCCGCGTCACCGGCCGGTCAGCGCGCGTGTCTCGGTAACCTGCGCTGACCCCGCGTGACCCCGCGTGACCCCGCGTGACTCCGCACGACCGGGCGTGACCGGTCGGCCGGCGGCGGCGGTGCGACGCGCTAGCGCGGCGGAACCAATGCCGTCTCGGCTGGAGGGCGGCCACTATAATTCAGCGGCGCTATCTGGTTCACAGGGCGATGCACACCGCTCCACGCCTGGTTGCTGGCCGACACAGCGGGCCTGGCTGTGAGCCCCAGCTCGCAGGGCGGGCTTGCTGTGGTGGGGCAGCTCGGCAGGTCTGGCCCTGGCGCCGCGGGCCCGTCCCGGCCTTGCAGCCAGCGGCGCCGAACAATAACAGTCGGTCGCGGTGTGTCTGTTTGTATAGATGGCCGGTCAATGGCCTGCCGGGGGTGCAGGACAGGCCGCGCAGGACCACCGCCGCGGCCAAGCAGCACTTCTCCCGCGCGCCGCGCCGCGCCACCCGGCTTGTTAGCATATTTATCTCATACATTAATAGATAACTCCAGCTGAGAAATAGGCCGGAAAACCCCGATATTATCGTGTGACGCCCCTGGCTGGTTTCATCGTGCCTGCTGCCCTCTGCTGCAACAGACTTGCCAGCGGACATGACTGGCAGCCATCCCCGCCGAGCTTCCCCACCGGTCCCGGTCGGTCGTCGACGTCCCCGGTGCACCTCGGCACGGGGCGCGGGTGGCAACCGCCGCCGCCGGTCGGGCGGTGCACCTGTCGTGCCGCGTGCCGTGGGGATCGTGTGACCGCGGCCGGCGGCACTTCCCTTCCGGGAGCACCGCCACCGCCAGCGCGTCTGCTGCATGTGTGATTCCGCACTGAAGCACCGCCCGGCCCGCCGGCAATCATGCAAATTAGCCCGGTCCGCTCTCTGCGGCGGCAGCGGTGCGGCAGCGGTGCAGCAGCGGTGTCGGCTCGCTGGCGGTTCGTGGGGCCGTGTGTGCGGGCAGGCGGGGAGCGGCGGGCGGGCGGGCGGGCGGGTCGGCACAGCGCCGCCCGGGCGCCGTCCTCCACGCCACGCTGAGCTCGCCGGCGATCTACATTATACACGGCTTTCCATTACGGGCGCTGTGATTAGTTTAGAACGGCGGCTGGCGAACGACCGGCGCTGGGTGTGATCGGTGATGGAACCGCCACTCCGGTGACGCTCTACTGGGGCCCGGGCGCCGGCACGGTACAGGCTCCGGTAGCGCGCACTGCGCCAGTACGGGTCTGCAGATAGTGGAGTTGATAGTGCACATAGGCGTAGGAACGCGGGGGCCATGACGCCCTCACTTTTCGTCACGTTCCTACGCTCCTGATGCCGCAGCTGGGTCCCGTATGGTAGGACTACTGGTACTGGGGTGATAATTCCCAGAAAACGCGGCCGTTTTCCCCTGTACCGGTCGTATTCGTGGCTGGTTTCCCTGTACCGGTGGTATTCGTGACTGGTTTCCCCTGTACCGGGCGTGTTCGTGACTGGTTTCCCCTGTACCGGTCGTATTCGTGGCCGGTTTCCCCTGTACCGGTCGTATTCGTGACTGGTTTCCCCTGTACCGGTCGTATTCGTTTCTGGTTTCCCTGTACCGGTGGTATTCGTGACTGGTTTCCTCTGTACCGGGCGTGTTCGTGACTGGTTTCCCCTGTACCGGTCGTATTCGTGGCCGGTTTCCCCTGTACCGGTCGTATTCGTGGCTGGTTTCCCTGTACCGGTCGTATTCGCGGCTGGTTTCCCCTGTACCGGTCGTATTCGCGGCTGGTTTCCCTGTACCGGTCGTGTTCGTGACTGGTTTCCACTGTACCGGTCGTATTCATGACTGGTTTCCCTGTACCGGTCGTATTCGCGGCTGGTTTCCCTGTACCGGTCGTATTCGCGGCTGGTTTCCACTGTACCGGTCGTATTCGCGGCTGGTTTCCCTGTACCGGTCGTATTCGCGGCTGGTTTCCCTGTACCGGGCGTGGTCGTGACTGATTTCCACTGTACCGGTCGTATTCGTGGCTGGTTTCCCTGTACCGGTCGTATTCGTGACTGGTTTCCCCTGTACCGGGCGTGTTCGTGACTGGTTTCCCCTGTACCGGTCGTATTCGCGGCTGGTTTCCCCTGTACCGGGCGTGTCCGTGGCTGGTTTCCCTGTACCGGTCGTATTCGCGGCTGGTTTCCCTGTACCGGGCGTGGTCGTGACTGATTTCCACTGTACCGGTCGTATTCGTGGCTGGTTTCCCTGTACCGGTCGTATTCGTGACTGGTTTCCCCTGTACCGGGCGTGTTCGTGACTGGTTTCCCCTGTACCGGTCGTATTCGCGGCTGGTTTCCCCTGTACCGGGCGTGTCCGTGGCTGGTTTCCCTGTACCGGTCGTATTCGCGGCTGGTTTCCCCTGTACCGGGCGTGTCCGTGGCTGGTTTCCCTGTACCGGTCGTATTCGCGGCTGGTTTCCCCTGTACCGGGCGTGTCCGTGGCTGGTTTCCCTGTACCGGTCGTATTCGCGGCTGGTTTCCCCTGTACCGGTCGTATTCATGACTGGTTTCCCTGTACCGGTCGTATTCGTGGCTGGTTTCCCTGTACCGGTGGTATTCGCGGCTGGTTTCCCTGTACCGGTCGTATTCGTGACTGGTTTCCACTGTACCGGTCGTATTCATGACTGGTTTCCCTGTACCGGTCGTATTCGCGGCTGGTTTCCCTGTACCGGGCGTGGTCGTGACTGATTTCCACTGTACCGGTCGTATTCGCGGCTGGTTTCCCTGTACTGGTCGTATTCGCGGCTGGTTTCCACTGTACCGGGCGTGGTCGTGACTGATTTCCACTGTACCGGTCGTATTCGCGGCTGGTTTCCCTGTACCGGGCGTGGTCGTGACTGATTTATTTCCACTGTACCGGTCGTATTCGCGGCTGGTTTCCCTGTACCGGTCGTATTCGTGACTGGTTTCCCTGTACCGGTCGTATTCGCGGCTGGTTTCCCTGTACCGGGCGTGGTCGTGACTGATTTCCACTGTACCGGTCGTATTCGCGGCTGGTTTCCCTGTACTGGTCGTATTCGCGGCTGGTTTCCACTGTACCGGGCGTGGTCGTGACTGATTTCCACTGTACCGGTCGTATTCGCGGCTGGTTTCCCTGTACCGGGCGTGGTCGTGACTGATTTATTTCCACTGTACCGGTCGTATTCGCGGCTGGTTTCCCTGTACCGGTCGTATTCGTGACTGGTTTCCCTGTACCGGTCGTATTCGCGGCTGGTTTCCCTGTACCGGGCGTGGTCGTGACTGATTTACCCTGTACCGGGCGTGGTCGTGACTGATTTCCACTGTACCGGTCGTATTCGCGGCTGGTTTCCCTGTACCGGTCGTATTCGCGGCTGGTTTCCACTGTACCGGTCGTATTCGCGGCTGGTTTCCCCTGTACCGGTCGTATTCGCGGCTGGTTTCCCTGTACCGGTCGTATTCGCGGCTGGTTTCCCCTGTACCGGTCGTATTCGCGGCTGGTTTCCCTGTACCGGGCGTGGTCGTGACTGATTTACACTGTACCGGTCGTATTCGCGGCTGGTTTCCACTGTACCGGTCGTATTCGCGGCTGGTTTCCCCTGTACCGGTCGTATTCGCGGCTGGTTTCCCTGTACCGGTCGTATTCGCGGCTGGTTTCCCCTGTACCGGTCGTATTCGCGGCTGGTTTCCCTGTACCGGTCGTATTCGCGGCTGGTTTCCCCTGTACCGGTCGTATTCGCGGCTGGTTTCCCTGTACCGGGCGTGGTCGTGACTGATTTCCACTGTACCGGTCGTATTCGCGGCTGGTTTCCCCTGTACCGGTCGTATTCGCGGCTGGTTTCCCTGTACCGGTCGTATTCGCGGCTGGTTTCCCTGTACCGGGCGTGTCCGTGGCATCAGCAGTGTCACTGCTGCAGTCCTGTCGTCACCAACAGCTAGCACCTGCAATGATCTGGTGATGACTTATGTGGTTATACACCTGGTGTTGAAAATAAAAAGCCACGACGATGAAATCGTTGCAGTGCAGAGATTTACGTGACAGTGAAAGGCCGTGGTCTGGGAAACTGTGAAATCGAGACAAGTGAAACCTGGTTTCTTATTTAGTGAACTGCCCAATTTCAGTAAATATGGTTACTGATGTAGCGTTTCTGAGCCGGGAGGATTTCGCTCCATATCTGCACATGAACACTGCTATGGCAGCCGTCTGACTGGTCACGGGGCTGGCCAGGACGTGCATTGGACACCGCCGCGCTGCGAGCGGTGGGTTTCCGTGTGACCTTTGTCTGCGGCCGGCTGTCCTGGCGGCTACACCGCTGCAGCGGCAGCACGGCCGGCCTGCAGCGGCAGCGGCCCGGCCTGCCAGCCCGCCTCAGCCCCCCACTCCGACCCCGACCCCGGCCCAGGCGGCTCCGGTGGCCAACGCGGAAGTCGATCTGATCGGGCCTGGCGCTGCTGCGGACTGCGAGACGACGACGTCAGCAGCCAGGGGCGGGGCGCCCCGACACGGGACGACCTGAGACGAGCGCCTCAGCAGCCAGGGGCGCCCCAAGCCACCAGCCGCGAGACGACCGCATCAGCGAGGGGTGCCCCGACAAATCAGCCGCGAGACGACCGCATCAGCACTAGCAGCCACGGGCGCCACATAACCCGGAGTTGCGGCGCCCTAAACCCCGAAAACACACAGCACTGGCAGCCAAGGGTGCCCTGACCGGGACCCCACCCCGACCCACCAGCCGCGAGACGACCCCGTCAGCAGCGAGGGGCGCCCCCCGACGCGGGATGACCAAGCGGCGATCGTTTCAGCAGCCAGGGGCGCCCCCGAGCCACCAGACGCGAGGCGAGCTCCTCAGCAGCCAGGGGCGCCCCGACCGGACCCCCACCCCGACCACGGCCCCGACCGGACCCCCACCCCGACCACGGCCCCGAGCCGCCAGTCGCCTGACAGTCAGGGCCACCGGCGGCGGCGGTGGCGCTCTGTTTGTTTGTGTCCATGATGACGGCCGGCTAGCGGCGCCGGGCGCTGTTTATGCCACGGACGGCGACGGCCGGCGGACAGGCTGGACAGGACAGCATTGGCACGCCAGATGGCCGAGCTGTGAGCTGCGGCAGCTCCGGCGGGCTGGACGGCCGGCGGACCGGCTGGACAGCATTGGCACGCCAGATGGCCGAGCTGTGAGCTGCGGCAGCTCCGGCTGGCTGGACGGCTGGCGTGGTAGGAATGAGGAGGATGCCTGCTCCGGAGGATGCGGGGGAGGTGGGAGCTGCGGAGACAACAACCACCAGCAGCGTCTCCTGCCTCCGTGGGTGTCGTCCCGCGGAAGAAGACTCCCGTCCGGCGTTTGCAGCTCGGCTGCAGCTGTTTTACGACTTCTGAATCATGGCGGTCACATGCTGAAACTTGCAGTCACCCCCGCCGGCCTCGGAGATGTCACCGTCACCACCACCGCCTTGGCCGCCACCGCCGCCGCCTTGGCCGCCACCGCCGCCGTCGTCAGGCAGGCGTGCGGGCACCCAGATCTCGTAGCGGAATCGAAGAGGTGACGTGCGTGGTGTTCCAGGGTGGAGAAACGCGGCTTCCGGCGGCGGGGGTGCGCCGGAAGCGGCGCGCCGGTCGGGAACCTGTGTGATGTGGACCGACATCGGGGGCGGTTCGACGGCCGAGCGAGCCGCCGCTGGCGCTCTGTTTGACCTCGCTCGCGCTGTGGTGACGAAACCATTTGGCCTTGCGACTGCGGGGTGATGGTCGGGTCCCAAGGGATGTTGCCGAGCGGTCGCTCGCGTTCCGCCGCGATATCCTGCGATGTGCAGCCGTGCTGAGCATACCCAGCGTTCCCCAGCAGTCGCCTGCGGTCCTGCGCGGCCCAGCAACGCCGGGACCTCGGCGATAGCCCGTCCGGCCGCGCACCGTTCCTGTGTATCCTGTTTGTCGGGTGTTGGTCGACAGGGGCCGGCCAAATTATACGCCCGTGCCCTTCATGTGTTGGCGGCCGCGCGGCGCGCCGGTGACCAGCGCCGCTGACTATGCAGGGGCAGATGGGCCGCGTTGTTGACTACTGCCACTTCCCGGAACGGTGGCCTATGTCCGGCAGCGGCGGCGCCAGCGCGGACCACGCCAGCCGTAAACAGCGCCCGCCGCACCTGCTGCAGCGGCGGGACGCGGGGTGGGACGGCCACTGAAAGTGAGCCCCTTCTTGTGAATAAATATTTGTAATTTTCGAAACGTTTGCATAAAACCGTCTTACCCCATCCCATGGGGTAAGACGGTTTTTCTCGTGGGGTATGATGGTCACTCGTTTTAAACGCGGTTGGTGATGCGCCGACTGACATACAAAAATGCCTCTTTTCCTTTCGAAAATGTTGCTGCTTTAAACTCAAGATGTTTGATATAATTCTTTCAAATATTTTTTAATAAGTTTCTGATGGTGAGGTGGGGTAAGACGGCCACCCGGAGCAAACGGTGGCCGTCTTACCCCACATTCGACAAAACAATTCAGAGCAAATTTTATCGGACGCCATATTGAATCAAGATTTGGCCAGCATTGCAAACCAACACTGACTGTATGCAGTTACCACAGTTGAGGTCAAGTTGTTAACTTCAAGGAGATGTACACAGAGGCTTACAGAATAGAATAGAAATGGCTCCAACCGAGAGGGTTATTTTCGAAAAATCGAAATTATGAATTAACTACGGAGAGCAAACTGACCCGACTTCGCTGGGCCGTGCGGCCGAAAAAGGGACATTCTAGTTCTCATTTTTTCCGCTCGTAGCGTTAGTGGTTTGCCTACAGAGGGGGTGGCCGTCTTACTTACCCTGGCCGTCTTACCCCACTCTCCCCTACTCAGCAAGTACTCGATAACGAATTCAGTAAATTAGCCTCTCTACGCATTGTTATGTATCATGAAGGTATGCAATATGCTTCCTGCGCTCTATCTTTTGCGAATATGTGCCAAATTTGTATGAACAATCAACAATCATTTGAAAAAAGTGCATTGAAATCGGCAGTTTAGCTCAGGGTAATAGAACAACGGGTAGAACAGTAAGGAATGTAACGCCCAAATGAATTAGACAAGATATAATTTGTATCGTAATTGTTTTGTCTATTATAAATTAAAGGTATTGTTTGCTATCAATAACTTCTATTTCCATAGATTACATCTTTACTTATTGAATTAAACGCCAGCAAATATACGAAGTAGTAGTCAAAGTAGTGTATTTGCAGTACATGTAGCATTTGGAAGCAATTATATTAAATTCTACTACGAAGTAGTAGTCGAAGTGGTGTATATTTCAGTACTGTAGTAGCATTTGGAAGCGATCAGCGGTCGTTCAGACATTTGTTAACCCCCCAGCCCATTTAACCCTTTTACGCCCAGAATATCGAAAAATGATATATAAAAACGTTGTAGCTAAGACTTGTAGCTATCTGTTCCAGAAGTCGGATTTAAAATATGTATCATAGGTTACGAGCCAGTCTCGTCTGAAAATCATCTATTTAACTTGGGAACCCTATGGTGTAGTAGGTTTGTAACGCCCAAACGCCCGAGTGCTGCCAACTGTTACTGGTGGGGGCTGGTTTAACTTGGCAACGGCCGGCCGGTGCCAAGCTAAACTACGGCGACCTATTTAGTGTCGGCGATTTGTTTACAAGTGCCTATTCAACAACGTTGAACAGATTGATGCAAAAGCCCCAGATGTTGCGCTTTCCAATAGTGGAGGGAAAATACCGATCATTAATTTTCCCAAACTTCCAACTTTGAATTAGGGAATAATTGTATTTAATTCTTAAATTTAGATCACAACATTTTAATACCATAACGGTAGCCAAATAAGTTGTCGCTAACAAAATCGAAAGGTGATTATCTCCCTTTAAGGACGAATAACAATCTCGAACGCGATGATTAAGGAACATCTCATCAAATTTAACATAATTTACCTAAGTTGAAAACCAAATAGTTAATATTTAGTGAGTTTTATTTTCGTGAAACACTGCGACGGTGCTTCCACCTATTGGCAACCGATTGAACTAAACCTCGAATGCTAGTGCCGGGTATGGCCCACCATGGGGGTCCGCCTCCAGGCCGGTGTCGTCTCCCCTCTCCGCGATCACGCTCCAGCCCTGGCGTCGTATGTCATTTGCGGCGCCAGGGGTCGGCGCGCGCGCGCGCAGGCCACTCCGTCGGCGCTGACGAAAACTTTCCGGCCTCGCGCTCAGCCGTTTCATCAGTTGGACCGGCGCAGGAACGCGCCGAGTGCTCCGGCACAGGTAGCTCGTTTCTGCAGAGGCCGATGCCAATGCTACCGGCAAGATTTTCCCGGGATATTTCTTCCCCAAAGGTCAGGCGGCGAGCGTTGCTCCACGGAGGAAGTGCGGATGTCAGATTCGGCCGCTGCCCCCCGGGGGAGACAGGGGGGGGGGGGGCTCTGGGTCGATGCGCGCCGCCGTCGGCCGGTGGATGTGCGGCACGGCCGGCCGCCAGTCGGGCGGTGGTAGCGGAGGAGGCAGTGCGTCGCGATGCTGGCCGATCCAGAGATGGTGTCCCGTCAGGCCGGCGGGCCGGTCCTGGCGGCGGCGACAGCTCCGGCCCCGACTCCGGCCGTCGCTGCGGCGCGGCGGCCGGCCGCGGTGGCGGCACAGCTCGATGTGAGTACAGGTCAGCGGCGCGGTCCGGCACTTCCGCCGTGTTCCCGGGATGGTGCTGGTAGGGGAACGATTTATGTGAGATGCAAGGTAAGCTTGTTATCTTTCTCCTTGTATTGATTTATTTCGACAGTGGTTGACAGCCCCGAAGTAGCTCACGGATCAATGCAGACGACTCGGCGATGTGTTTATGTATTTATGCACATGACTGTGTTGATGTGGACATGACTGTTGATGTGGATGTGGACATCGGTTTGTCAGCGGGCCGGAAGACTGCCGGACACGGTGGGTATGACCGTGCTGCCCGGGATACCTTTATCTCAGAGTCGCCCGTGGGCCCAGGTCGCGCGCTATCCCTACCCGGGTGGTCAGCTGAGGTGGAGACTGGAGTGTGGTGACTGGAGTGTGGTGACTGGAGTGTGAAGACTGGAGTGTGGTGACTGGTGTGCCGGAGAGGCCGCCGGCCACCGACTCCTGGTCCGTCTGGTATCGATCCAGACGTCACCGGCAGCCGGCGACGGACGCGTCTGTTGACCGGTACCGCGAACCGGCAGCGCAGCACCTCTGCCGGCGCGGCGCCTCCGTCCCCCGTCCGGCCTGCCGATCCTGGCACCACTTCTGGGAACAGCCCCACGGCCGCCGCCACCGGCCCGCCCCAGCGACTTGTTTTGAAGCGGTCGTCTGTTAGCCGAGCTGCGACTGGGCAACGCAACAGTGGAAAATAACCGGCCAGCTGCCGTCTGTCGGCTGCTACTGCGGGTCGGGGCAGCACGGCGTTCCCAGCATACCGATGATGTATAGCGATGTCCACTCCGAGCGCTGCCTAAGGCCAAGTCCCCGCCGGCCGACCATAAGAACTACAAACCCGTCCGGAACATTCTGGATAAACAGTCTAATGTCCGACTTGTCCTTGCCGATATAATGTATGTAACTAAACTGTTATCTGTTAAGTCTGTTATCGTGACGGGCCCGATGGTCCACTTCGATCTGTCGTCGGGCGCGTGTGTACGGCCCACATGTGAGGCGACAGCTGATGCCTGGTCATTAGTGTGCTGAGCACGGCACAAACTGCCGGCGGCGGTCGGCAGCGGCACAGTCTCGCCACCGACTGTTCCGGTGTGTTGACTGCAGCGGAGTCCGCCGGGCATGCAGTGGCATGCAGTGGGGTCCGCCGGGCATGCAGTGGGGTCCGCCGGGCATGCAGTGGGTTCCGCCGGGCATGCAGTGGCATGCAGTGGGGTCCGCCGGGCATGGCACTAGAGGCAGGCACGGAACCGGGCTACTCGACCCCGATAGGATGCCGTGATTGGAACCTTCAAAGATCGGTCGTGCAATGTGTAACTGGAATGATTTCATCATCCTTTATGCCTGGCACAGATGCCGTCTGTGGTATTTGATCGCATTGCTCCCTCTCCATCGACCGGCAATACCTCTGCCAGCGATCGATCGTCATTGAAGGCGTCATCCACGATCCTGACTCAGGCGGCGGGATCGCCAGTGACCCGTATGATAATTACCAGCGGCGCACCAGGATCGCCAGAGACCCGTATGATAATTACCAGCGGCGCACCAGGATCGCCAGTGACCCGTATGATAATTACCAGCGGCGGACCAGGATCGCCAGTGACCCGTATGATAATTACCAGCGGCGCACCAGGATCGCCAGTGACCCGTATGCTAATTACCAGCGGCGCACCAGGATCGCCAGAGACCCGTATGATAATTACCAGCGGCGCACCAGGATCGCCAGTGACCCGTATGCTAATTACCAGCGGCGCACCAGGATCGCCAGAGACCCGTGTGATAATTACCAGCGGCGCACCAGGATCGCCAGAGACCCGTTTGATAATTACCAGCGGCGCAGCAGCATGACGGCCACTGATATTGAGGCGACGGTGCAGCACGATCGGCCGACCCGGCGCCGGCCGGCGATTGTGTGAAGCACTCATACTGGTGCTCAACATGTGACGCGGGCGGGCCCGCTGGCCGTGACTGGCACAGACTCCACTGATTGCGCGTGACGTGCCCCGGCGGTGACGTCATATCGGGCATGCATGATGCCCATTGCTCACGCTGTCTGGCCGTCGGCTGATGATGGGAGCCGCAGTGTCAGTCTGCACTGAGTTAGTGTCGCGCCGCACGCTACATGTGGGAACCCGGATGCAGTCTGACCTGACCTGAGTCGCTCTTACTCGAGGGCGAATCCAGAACGAAAAAATTCGGTTTGGGGGCCAAATCCCCAAAAGTTCCACAATTATGTAAATTCATCGGATTTGTCATCCAAGTGCAATGCGCATTCATAGCAGTTGCATCAGAAAAAAGTTGCTAGATTTGTCAAATCAGGAAATGTGTCGATATTTGGCCGATCTCAGGCGGTTTTGGGGGCTATGGCCCCTTTGCCCTTTGCCCCCCCCCCCCCCTCCTGGATCCGCCAGTATGCTCAATGTACTAGCCCGCCGCATTCACAACGCCCTATGACCTCACAATTACCCGATCTTTCATGTCAATGACCCGCCTCCCTGACCCTGTATGTCCTACCCTGACCCAACTTACCCTGACCTGACTTTCGTTGGCCTGCCCTGACCCTCCCTAAACTGCCCTAACCGGCCGTGACCCGCCCTGAATCTCCTAAGCTGACCTCTCCCTGTGACCCACTCTGACCTTTCCTGACCCTCCTGACCCTCCTGACCCACCCTGACCCGCCCTGACCCTCCTGACCTGCCCTGACCCACCCGACCTCTGTGACCTACCCTGACCTGCACTGACCCGCCCTGACCTGCCCTGACCCTCCTGACCTTCCCTGACCCACCCGACCTCTGTGACCCACCCTGACCTGCCCTGACCCGCTCTGAATCTCCTAAGCTGACCTCTCCCTTTGACCGTGTTCCAGCTGACGCCGTCGTCGTCGGCGGAGCCGGGCGTCGGCCAGGACCCGGCGCTGCGGCACATGACCTCCCACGCCGAGTACCTGGCCGTGTTCGCGCGCATGCAGCACTTCCTGATGCGCGGCGACGGACCGCTGGCGTTCGACATGCGCAACTACATCGCCATCATGGTGAGTGTTGGGGCCCCGGAGTCCCGGAGCGCTGTCCAGGGGTCGCCGGAGGGTCGGCTCAGTACGTGGCCCCGGGCACAAGGTTCGACCCCCGGCCAAAGTACAGCGGGGTTGTCCTCATGTGGCGTCCACTGGTCACCTGGACCGGCTACATGACAAGGATGTCATGTGACCACCATGCCCGTGCACGGACTGGTAGTTTTTGCTATGCTGCCTCTGGCTTTGAAGTGAAGTACAACTTGGTACTTGCATCGGCTCTGTCGGAGACATGATTTACCGGGTCGAGACATAGTGTGCGCACCACACAACGGTGCTGTGACATGACATTTAATTTAATCATGTTCTTATCACGGAACTAGTTTGGGCGAAAAATAGCAACGTAAAAAATAGCAACAAAATAGCAACAACAAAAAATACCAACAAAATAGCATCGGAGCGACTCATTTAAGCCGATTTCGGAGTCGGCCAAGCCCTGAGTGTTGTTTTTCGCAGCACAAGAATGCTGCGGCTGACAGCGGTGGGAATTTCGGAGCGGTGTAGGCCGGCTGGGCTGGCCGAGCGAGGCAGGTGGCGCGGTCCGTTGTGAGCGCGGACGGGATGTTTGTCTGTTTGGACCCGCGTGAGTCCCCCAGCCATCGACCAACACCGGTAATCGGCGGCCAAAGTCCGGGCGGACGCCGCCGCCGCTGGCAGAGCGGGGCGGGCTCTCCTCCGCGTCCCGCCGCGCGCGATCAGCTGTTGTGGGCGCCACTGGCCCGCAGTCAGCTGTTTGCGGCCGGTGTGCGGCGACGATCAGCTGTTCCCGGTTTCCGTTCGGTGGCTACGGAGCTGCCGGGGTCGGCGGACGCTCTCCCTGCTTCTCTAGCCCACCCAGCAGCCAGCTCGGTGACCACCGGACCGCGGCGGTGCTCTGGCCAGTCTGGTGGGGCAACGACAGCGCATGATATCATGTCATGGAGCTAAAAAGTAATGGTGTGCTTTGTACGTTCACTAGACAATATTTTCTTCCAGCGCACGGCATGGCTGCTGAGGGCTTGCAGGGCGCCGGGGCGTCTTTGGCGTCGCTCGCCGACCAGCGCCTGGCCCCGACTCTGTCCAGGAGTCTTGTCACGCGCCCGGTCTGCGCTGGCCGGCCCGGCTTTCGAGATCACTATTGTCTGTTTGCTGCAGGTGATAATGGCTGGTCGGGCGTTGAACCGTGCCCGCGCGACAGCCGGGCGCCGCCGCCGCCGAGCCGCTCTGCACGGGTCGCCGGTGTGTGCGTGCCCAGCTCGTGCATGGCGCCGGCTCACAGCAGCCCGCCGGCAGGGCTGGCGACGCTGGCAGGCGCTGCCGCCGGCGGCCACAGAGAAAAACGGCGCGTCGCGGTTTTATGGCGCGGCCACGTCACAGGCGGCGGCAGCGGCGGGGCCGCTTAGCTCTCCGCCAGGGCTGGGTGCGGCTACAGCCCGCGCCGCTCGTCACACCGACACCACCGTGCTCTGCGGCGGACTCTGCGGACTTTGTCCGTCCGGTGTGCGGCCGTTCGCTGCTGGTGCGTTGTTTTTCTCTCGCCGCTCCCTCGGTCCGTCGGCGGACCTTGGCCGTCAGGCGGCGGGGGTGTTTTTACGGCACCAGAGCCGGGTCGTCGCCCCATGCCTGCCTGCCTGCCTGCCTGCCTGCCTGCCTGCCTGCCTGTCAACTCGACTCTGCGCGTCCCTGGTCTGCGATGGAACAGTACTCAGAACAGCTCAGTTGCGGAGGTGGCGGCGAGCTCAAAGGCCCATTGTTTCGTGGTATGCGCAGCCATGGTATGGCACATACGCGCGCCGCCACGCCGACAGAACAGCAGCCGTTGTTTTCCGTGAACAGTGCACGCTGTCTGCACGTGAAGCTGTTTCGGGGTCAGGCCGGACCGGGCGGGCTGCACGGGGCTGCGTGACGACCGGCTGCGCCGCTACGGCTAATCCGGGCGGTTTGCAGGAGGGCGGACCGTCCGGCCGCCCGTGTGTCTGACTGGGCGGGGGGAGGAGGGGGTTCCTGGTCCCGGCAGGATGAGCGGTGTGGTCCTGCCGGCGAGTCAGCCGTGCTGTGCTGCTGGCGTACGAACCCGGTCGTGCTGTGCGCAGCAGGTCGCCGCAGCCGTCAGCTGACCACACACGCACCGCAGCCGCCGGCCCGTTTCCTTTGTCTTGTCGGGTGAGAGCGAGGGGTTCGGCGGCTCTCGCTGGCGGGTGGACGGGCGGCGCAGCGCCGAATCCTACAGGTTCAACCAGGGGCGTCGCCACCGGGGGGCGGCCCCCCAGGATAGCTCCGGCCGGAGTCCGACCCCCCCCCCCCCCCCCATATTCGTAGGATTTAGCCCTATTAGCAGGATTTTGCAGGACATTAGCCCTATGGGCTGCCCCCCCCCCCCCCCCCACTCAAAATTTGGTGTCGACGCCACTGGGTTCGACAGTATCGTGTGGTGAGGACTGGAGTGTGGACTGGAACGTAGGACTCTGATCCTGTAGCGCCCCCTATCGTGGCTGGAGCGGCGATGTTATGCTCCTCACACTGCTGTACTGTCTCTAACTGATATCGCTGAACCAGACCAGGACCGGTCGCTCAACCACGGTTCCCCACAGCCCCCCCCCCCCCCCCCCCCCCCCCAGTCCCCGGTGAGCAGGGGCAGCCATGGCAGGCTGCCCCTCGGCGGCCGGTGTGTGCTGCTGTTGCCGGGCAGCCCTCCTCTCAAGGTCACTGGACGGAGGGGAGCTGCACGCGCCGCGGCCGGGAGTACACGAGGCCCCGGGACCCGGGTAGAGCGGCGCTCGACGCCGAGGGTAGAGGGAGGAGTGGAGCGATGAGTGGGAGGGCGCAGATGGGCCCCCATTGATCGGGCTCGGCCGTCAGCTGTAGCTGCAGAGGCCGACAACTGCAGTTGGCTGGTACGTATCGCCTCTGAGGCTGCTGTCGTGGCGTGTATGATCAATGCGATACAGGCGCCGACTCCAAATTAGACTGTGCAGAACCACCGGCAGCCAAATCGGCACTCGGCCGACCAGGTCAGTGTCAACACCTGCCTGTGTTGGGAGTTGTTTTGCGACTGGTTATGTTGGCCGGCCCGTTGTGGCGTTAGAAGGCGGCCTGAGAGCTGCAGTGTTTGAGCAGCCCGTGCAGGACACACATGGGCCGGGCGGCGGATATTTGACGGCCGGGCGTCGCTCGCGTCGCATCGCGTCGCATCGCGTCGCATCGCGTCGCATCGCGTCGCGTCGCGTTTAGCAGATGGTAATGCACATCGGCGGCCGCCGTGGCTGCCTTTATGAGGCTGATCGGGTATGCATGGCGGCCGCCGACAGCGACCGGACCCGCCGCGGCTCTGCAGGCGATGGCTGGCTGCTGCGGGTCGCCGTTCCACCCGACTGCGGCGGAGGAGGCGGCGGAGCAGGCCACTTTGCAGCGACAGGCCGTAACTCAGTGGATGCGAGCGGGGCGGGCCGCTGCGGTGCGCATCGCCGTTATGTCGTCTGATGTTACTGGACTGGCCAGCGGTGCCTGCCGTGTCTGGAGCGTACTGTTTGTCGGCGCGGGGTCGCCTCGTGCCCGGGTCACCCGGAACCGGGCACCGTCATGTTGTGAGTTGTGGGGCGCCCCGGCTCAACCCCCAGACATGAAGCGGAAGTATCCAGTGGCGCGCGCAGGCCGCCCGTCGCTGGACGTTAGGCAGTGTGATCACCGCTATCTGTCTGCCCATCGCAGCCGCGGCCGGCACGTCAATGACTTCCGTATGTTTGTCATAAGCGGAGCTGGAGCCATCGTTCATATCCAGTGACCTCCAGTGCGGCAGACGGGGGAGGGGGCGGCGGCCCTGGCTGCTCTGCCTGCTCTGCCGGGCCGGGCCGACCGCGTCTGCCGGCCTATCGAGGACCGGCCTGGACACTAATAGCAGCAGATCGCAGGAATTGATTACAAACTGCAGTGATGAGCGTCCCCTCGTGAGTCGCTGCCGGAGTGAGGCCGTTCCGTGGGGCTGCCGCCGCCTCCTGCGTCGCTGGCGGCTGCCGCGGTGTGCAACTGCCGGCCGGTCACGTCATCGGGCCGGACGAGGTACGACCGGCGTCGATCGTCAGAGGACCGGGCCCTGTCCTGTCCGGCCCGGCCTGCCTGACCACCTCGATCGCTCCTGTCCGACCGACCGGCATCAAACGGAGGCGAGGCGACGCCGCTGGTGTCTCTGACCTATCCATCTCATCTCCCCCGGCTGCCGACTCGCATTCCGACCGATACCGACCCCGTCTCCGATCGGCTGCCACTCAGCTGGCCGCCGTACAGCACGGTCACGTGGCGCGGTGGCGCCACTGGTGACGTCACGCCCTCCTGGAGGCGGCCCGTCCGGCCGGCCGACACGGCACCGTTCGGCGAGTGCGGCCGCTGTGCGTGTGCGTGAAAGGCGGCCGACGACCGCCCACTGCGGTACGATCCAGTCGGAACCGTTACAACGTTACCGGCTCGCTGTACCGGTGAGAACCCGGCTTGTTATTACGATGCCAAGTTTAGAAACTCTTAGACTACGAACAGCCGGTCGGCTGACTGATCTGGCTTTCGAGAGTGGCCCAAACTGGACGATGTAACGACCACACCATACTGATAGTACCAGTTGTTCGTCGGCGGCGGCCCTCTGGTGCATTGACAGCGGGGTGCTCGCTGTCGATGTTGTCCTCAGCTGTCGGTGTTGATCTCGGCTGTCGGTGTTGTCCTCGGCTGTCGGTGTTGTCCTCGGCTGTCGGTGTTGTCCTCGTATGTCGGTGTTGTCCTCATGTCGGTGTTGTCCTCATGTCGGTGTTGTCCTCATGTCGGTGTTGTCCTCGTCTGCCGGTGTTGTCCTCGTCTGTCGGTGTTGTCCTCGGCTGTCGGTGTTGTCCTCGTCTGTCGGTGTTGTCCTCGGCTGTCGGTGTTGTCCTCGTATGTCGATGTTGTCTTCGGCTGTCGGTGTTGTCTTCGGCTGTCGGTGTTGTCTTCGTCTATCGGTGTTGTCCTCGGCTGTCGGTGTTTTCCTCTGATGTCGGTGTTGTCCTCTGCTGTCGGTGTTGTCCTCTGTTGTCGGTGTTGTCCTCTGCTGTCGGTGCTGTCCTCGGCTGTCTGTGTTGTCCTCTGTTGTCGGTGTTGTCCTCAACTGTCGGTGTTGTCCTCGTCTGTCGGTGTTGTCCTCGTCTGTCGGTGTTGTCCTCGGCTGTCGGTGTTGTCCTCGTATGTCGGTGTTGTCCTCGGCTGTCGGTGTTGTCCTCGTCTGCCGGTGTTGTCCTCGGCTGTCGGTGTTGTCCTCGGATGTCAGTGTTGTCCTCGTATGTCGGTGTTGTCCTCGTATGTCGGTGTTGTCTTCGGCTGTCGGTATTGTCCTCGTATGTCGGTGTTGTCCTCGGCTGTCGGTGTTTTCCTCTGCTGTCGGTGTTTTCCTCGGATGTCGGTGTTGTCCTCTGCTGTCGGTGTTGTCCTCTGCTATCGGTGTTGTCCTCTGCTATCGGTGTTGTCCTCTGCTATCGGTGTTGTCCTCTGCTATCGGTGTTGTCCTCGGCTGTCGGTGTTGTCCTCTGCTGTCGGTGTTGTCCTTCTGTCGGTGTTGTCCTCTGCTGTCGGGGTTGTCCTCGTCTGTCGGTGTTGTCCTCGTCTGTCGGTGTTGTCCTCGGTGTCGATGTTGTCCTCTGCTGTCGGTGTTGTCCTCTGCTGTCGGTGTTGTCCTCGTCTATCAGGTGTTGTCCTCGTCTGTCAGGTGTTGTCCTCTGCTGTCGGTGTTGTCCTCGGCTGTCGGTGTTGTCCTCTGCTGTCGGTGTTGTCATCTGCTGTCGGTGTTGTCCTCGTCTGTCAGTGTTGTCCTCGGCTGGTGATCCATGAGCCAGCCTGCTCGAGACACGGCGCCGCCGGCTGAGATGATGACCAGATGCGATCTGGTCGGGATCGGCCGGACGGCGGGACGTGATCGGACTGTGCTGTCAGTGCTGACAGGCGAGGGGCGCAGACTGTGCTGGCAGTGCTGGCAGGCGAGGGACGCGGACTGTGCTGTGCTGCAGACTGTGCTGACAGGCGAGGGACGCAGACTGTGCTGTCAGTGCTGGCAGGCGAGGAACGCAGACTGTGCTGTCAGTGCTGACAGGCGAGGGACGCAGACTGTGCTGTCAGTGCTGACAGGCGAGGGACGCAGACTGTGCTGTCAGTGCTGACAGGCGAGGGACGCAGACTGTGCTGACAGGCGAAGGACGCAGACTGTGCTGTCAGTGCTGACAGGCGAGGGACGCAGACTGTGCTGTCAGTGCTGACAGGCGAGGGACGCAGACTGTGCTGTCAGTGCTGACAGGCGAGGGACGCGGACTGTGATGTCAGTGCTGACAGGCGAGGGGCGCGGACTGTGCTGTCAGTGCTGACAGGCGAGGGACGCAGACTGTGCTGACAGGCGAAGGACGCAGACTGTGCTGTCAGTGCTGACAGGCGAAGGACGCAGACTGTGCTGTCAGTGCTGACAGGCGAGGGACGCAGACTGTGCTGACAGGCGAAGGACGCAGACTGTGCTGTCAGTGCTGACAGGCGAGGGACGCGGACTGTGCTGTCAGTGCTGACAGGCGAGGGACGCGGACTGTGCTGTCAGTGCTGACAGGCGAGGGACGCAGACTGTGCTGTCAGTGCTGACAGGCGAGGGACGCGGACTGTGCTGTCAGTGCTGACAGGCGAGGGACGCAGACTGTGCTGTCAGTGCTGACAGGCGAGGGACGCGGACTGTGATATCAGTGCTGACAGGCGAGGGACGCGGACTGTGCTGTCAGTGCTGACAGGCGAGGGACGCAGACTGTGCTGTGCTGCAGACTGTGGCGGGGGATGCCGGACGGTGGACACCGCCGCGGCGCCGTGCTCAGTGCATGTGTCTGACCGGCAGCCGGCTGACGGGCATGTCCCGGCCAGCTGCGGCCCTGATCAGACCCCTGACCGGCAGCCGGCTGACGGGCATGTCCCGGCCAGCTGCGGCCCTGATCAGACCCCTGACCGGCAGCCGGCTGACTGGCATGTCCCGGCCAGCTGCGGCCCTGATCAGACCCCTGACCGGCAGCCGGCTGACGGGCAGGTCCCGGCCAGCTGCGGCCCTGATCAGACCCCTGACCGGTAGCCGGCTGACGCACAGGTCCCGGCCAGCTGCCGCTCTGATCAGACCCCTGACCGTCAGCCGGCTGACGGGCATGTCCCGGCCAGCTGCGGCCCTGATCAGACCCCTGGCCGGTAGCCGGCTGACGCACAGGTCCCGGCCAGCTGCCGCTCTGATCAGACCCCTGACCGGCAGCCGGCTGACGGGCATGTCCCGGCCAGCTGCGGCCCTGATCAGACCCCTGACCGTCAGCCGGCTGACGGGCAGGTCCCGGCCAGATGCGGCCCTGATCAGACCCCTGACCGTCAGCCGGCTGACGGGCAGGTCCCGGCCAGCTGCGGCCCTGATCAGACCCCTGACCGGCAGCCGGCTGACGGGCATGTCCCGGCCAGCTGCGGCCCTGATCAGACCCCTGACCGGCAGCCGGCTGACGGGCATGTCCCGGCCAGCTGCGGCCCTGATCAGACCACGCTCGCACTGCACCCAGCCGGGAGGCTCGGCCGTCCCTGCAGCCTGCCGCCTGGTGAGGAGCTGCTGGGCCGGGCTGCTGCAGGATGGTGTGGTGCCGCCTCTGCAGCCCTCCAGCCCTCCAGCCGCCGGCCGCTCAGGTCATGTGCAGACGGCC
Source organism: Chirona hameri (assembly GCA_036785665.1). NCBI lineage: Eukaryota > Metazoa > Arthropoda > Thecostraca > Balanomorpha > Balanidae > Chirona > Chirona hameri. The sequence goes on from JAXIVJ010002560.1 coordinate 64,115, forward strand.
CCCGCGACGCCGGCCGCCGCTGCTCTCGATGCGCTCCGATAATGGCACAGAAATAGCGCCCGGCCGACCTGTTTCCGCTCGGCGGCAGCACTCGGGCCGTGGCGGAGCCGGGCGACACGCGAATGAATAACTAAATAGAAAACTGTTTGGTGATGTCTCCCGGTGGGATTTCAGGATACCGGAAATGATAGCGACTTCCTACTTCCTTTGTGCTAGCGACTTCCGGCTTCCTTTGTGCTGCAAGTATTTGCAGTTGCTGCGGCTATTTTCGTTTGGTTGCTGTGCCACCTCAGTGCAACATTTCGCTCTGATCTCACTGGAAATCTGGAGCTACTTAGCGACAGCGTTTAGCCCGTCCATTGCCGGCCGGCCGAGACATGGAAACATCATAATCCGGTTGCCGCTTCTGGCTCTGTGTCTGTTGTCTGGGCTCGAATCTCTGTCAGACAGCATTCAGCGCGCGCGGCCCCTCCAGCAGCCATTGTGTCTGATCCGGCTTGGCTCCCGCCGCCGCCTTTTAATTCCTCCTGGACGTGGCATGGATCCCGGCCGCGTCTCCCTGCCACCGGCTGGCCAAGCAGTGCGGTGCAGACAGTGCAGGCCGTGATTAACGCGCCCGAGAGGCGGTCGTCCGGCCGCTGGTCTGCTGGTCTGCTGGTCTGCTGGTCCCGCCGGCGGCGGTCGTGGCGGTGGGTTACTGCTCTCCCGACTCTCGATGAGGGCGCTGCTGCTGCCCGCGGTCGTGCTGCCGCGAGTGGGTCGTGTTGCAGGACCGTGCCGGCCGACCCACTGGCCGCTGGCTGAGACCATCGGGTTGGGATCGGGCGAGGCGCGTGGCGGCTCGAACCAGAGGTCTGCCGCCGACCGCCGCCTGCCACTCGTACCTCGGCGGCCTGAGCCTTGTTCACGACCTCCTGCTGACGGGCTGCCCACGGCTGCCCAAAACGGCAGCACACACCAACCTACGTCATCGCCGACGATTGCTGCTTGAACACAAATGCTGTCGATTCACGTTACATATTGGTACGATAAATTGTATTACGTACTTGGTACGATAAATTTGCTCCTACAGCTAGGTAAGTAGCAGAGCTTATGGTACCTAATACCAACATAAACAGTAAACTAAAATTATCACAGACTTACTCCATGTCCATCTTCGCTTCTTCAAGCTTTTCGCTTGGAGATCGTTGGTTGTTTATCGACGCTTCACGTTTGGAAATTGCCGCGTGCGCCAATTTGTGTTATCTGCTGCCCGGCTGACGCGATTTTCCGGCAACAGCGACAGCAGGAGGCAGCAGAGTTATGACGTCATACACAGTACCCCTCCCCACATCCCATCCCCTCCCCTCCCCCCCCCCCCCTGGTCCACGCTGATTGGTCGATACGTTGTGACAGCAGTAGGCAGCAGCAGTCAGCCCGTCAGCAGGCGTCGTGAACAGGCTCTGGACTCTGGGACGTGGTCGCGTGCTGGACAGACCGGTCACCAGGCGCCGTGTCACTGCGTATCGGCCGACTTAGTCGGCGTCCGTCCCTCTCCGTGTCGGGGCCGGGGCGGCCTGCGGCCTGCGGTGTCGCTAACTGCCGCGCTGGCCGCCGTTTGGGCCATCGGGCGGTGAGCTGTGATGGACCGCAGGTGGCTATTAGATCGCGTGGCCGGCCGCAGCGTCGAGCATGGCCATTGGCTAACGACCGGCCGCCGGCGCTCTCTGCACTGGCAGGCGCGCTCCCAGCCATTGCTCTGGAGGCACTGGGGAGGCACTGGGGAGGCACTGGGGAGGCACTGGGGAGGCACTGGGGAGGCACTGGGGAGGCACTGGGGAGGCACTGGGGAGGCACTCTGGAGGCACTCTGGAGGCACTCTGGATGCACTCTGGATGCACTCTGGATGCACTGGGGAGGCACTGGGGAGGCACTGGGGAGGCACTGGGGAGGCACTGGGGAGGCACTGGGGAGGCACTGGGGAGGCACTGGGGAGGCACTGGGGAGGCACTGGGGAGGCACTGGGGAGGCACTGGGGAGGCACTGGGGAGGCACTGGGGAGGCACTGGGGAGGCACTGGGGAGGCACTGGGGAGGCACTGGGGAGGCACTGGGGAGGCACTGGGGAGGCACTGGGGAGGGCACTGGGGAGGGCACTGGGGAGGCACTCTGGAGGCACTCTGGAGGCACTCTGGATGCACTCTGGATGCACTCTGGAGGAACTGGGGAGGAACTCTGGAGGCACTGGGGAGGCATGGTCCGGCGGTCCTGTGGAGACAGGCAAGTGTAGAGTCTGACTGTTTTACCGAGTTACGGTCTAGCAAGCAGCAAGTATGTAATGGAAAATATGTCCGAAGCGCTCAGTTGTCTCGCTCCTGGCTGTCAGTCACACCTTACACAAACACACGTGCGTTATCAGCTTTCTTCATAACCATCGTGAGCGACAAACACAGGGCCCGCCCTGGCGCACGCGACCGACAGTGATGTGATGTGTTGGCTCGGGGTTCGGCTTGTGTGCAGGCCGCAGGCGTGTCGCAGGGACCACTCCTTTGTCGGCGGTGGCTGCTGACGTGGCGGATGCAATATTGGGGTAGTATCAGTCGGTAGCGGGGCATCACTGTCAAGCGGCGCACACGATGCCGCGCTGAATTTATCGCCAGTGGCAATCCTATGGAAAAGTTCGAAATTGGCTCGGTCGTAAGGTCCGCTCGTGTTTCATCTGATGAATGCTCGTCCCCAATGTCCATGGCAGCGTTCGTGCTGGCGCTCATCGGGTGGCATTATTGCGAACCGGAATCCGGCATTCTTTTCAGCCATGAAAGGAGTTACTGAGCTGGACTGGCATTGTTATCAATGCGGCCGATCGTGCTGTTATTGAACGCGAGTGTCGATGTTCGTGTATGGTGTCTGGGCGAGCGGCCAGCACTGATTTATGGCCGGGCCATCGGTTGAAAACGCCGCCGACTTGCAGTTCTTTGTGACAGTTTTAGGTCACAAAAACATGGCTCAGAGCGTGTGCCACGTTTGATCGCTATTCGCTACAGCGCGCGGATCACGGAAGCTGTTGGCACGGAAGGCAGTTGCCGGCTGCCGGTGTGCTGTCTGTCCCAGGAGGCGCGGCTGCCGGTGAGCTGTCTGTCCCAGGAGGCGCGGCTGCCGGTGAGCTGTCTGTCCCAGGAGGCGCGGCTGCCGGTGTGCTGTCTGTCCCAGGAGGCGCGGCTGCCGGTGTGCTGTCTGTCCCAGGAGGCGCGGCTGCCGGTGTGCTGTCTGTCCCAGGAGGCGCGACGCGGTGAGCTGGAGCAGGAGAGCTGGGCGGCGCGGTGAGCAGGAACAGGAGAGCTCGGCGGCGCGGTGAGCAGGAGCAGGAGAGCTGGATCAGGAGAGCTGGGCGGCGCGGTGAGCAGGAGAGCTCGGCGGCGCGGTGAGCAGGAACAGGAGAGCTCGGCGGCGCGGTGAGCAGGAACAGGAGAGCTCGGCGGCGCGGTGAGCAGGAACAGGAGAGCTCGGCGGCGCGGTGAGCGGGAGAGCTCGGCGGCGCGGTGAGCAGGATCAGGAGAGCTGGATCAGGAGAGCTCGGCGGCGCGGTGAGCAGGAGCAGGAGAGCTCGGCGGCGCGGTGAGCAGGAGAGCTCGGCGGCGCGGTGAGCAGGAACAGGAGAGCTCGGCGGCGCGGTGAGCAGGAGCAGGAGAGCTGGATCAGGAGAGCTCTGCGGCGCGGTGAGCAGGAGCAGGAGAGCTCGGCGGTGCGGTGAGCGGGAGAGCTCGGCGGCGCGGTGAGCAGGAGCAGGAGAGCTCGGCGGTGCGGTGAGCGGGAGAGCTCGGCGGCGCGGTGAGCAGGAGCAGGAGAGCTCGGCGGTGCGGTGAGCAGGAGAGCTCGGCGGCGCGGTGAGCAGGAGCAGGAGAGCTCGGCGGTGCGGTGAGCAGGAGCAGGAGAGCTGGATCAGGAGAGCTCGGCGGCGCGGTGAGCAGGAGCAGGAGAGCTGGATCAGGAGAGCTCGGCGGTGCGGTGAGCTGGAGCAGGATAGTTGGATCAGGAGAGCTCGGCGGCGCGGTGAGCAGGAGCAGGAGAGCTGGAGCAGGAGAGCTCGGCGGTGCGGTGAGCAGGAGCAGGAGAGCTGGATCAGGAGAGCTCGGCGGTGCGGTGAGCAGGAGCAGGAGAGCTGGATCAGGAGAGCTCGGCGGCGCGGTGAGCAGGAGCAGGAGAGCTCGGCCGCCGATCTGCCGTCTGCTGACTGTGACCGTGACTGCTGTGCTGACTGGGGGCTGTGACTGTCGCCGTGTCGCTGCCGCTGACTAACCACTGCAGCCGCGGCACTGTTTGGCGCTAACGGCTGTGTCGCGGCACTGTTTGGCGCTAACGGCTGTGTCGCGGCACTGTTTGGCGCTAACGGTTGTGTCGCGGCACTGTTTGGCGCTGGCGGCTGTGTCGCCGCGACATTCTGCGGCGGTGAAATATCGCGCGGACGCCGAGCCGCCGCTCGTCGACTCATTGCCATCACCGCTGCCGGGGCCATGTGCTGTGTGACACCCGTTGACCGCCGCTTCCCAGAACCCGTCCACCATCCGCCCCGCTGCCGCCGCCGCGCGCAGATGCCGAGGCGATGCGCCATCAATTTGTCCCTTCCGCGCCGCTTCTGCCGGCACAGATTGTCGTCACGGAGGCGCTGCGGCGGCGGTGGTCGCGGCGACGATGAGCGGTTGATTGCGGCCGAACGAGACCCGGCGCGCCGGCCTTGCCGCCGGAGGTTGTTAGGGGCGACGGGGAGCGGCAGAGAACGACGTGGAGCGGTAGGAAACGACATGGAGCGGCAGGAAACTATGGGGAGCGGCAGAAAACGACATGGAGCGGCAGGAAACTATGGGGAGCGGCAGAGAACGACGGGGAGCGGCAGGAAACGACATGGAGCGGCAGGAAACTATGGGGAGCGGCAGAGAACGACGGGGAGGGATGGTGAATGGCTGAGAGTGACAAAGAGAGACCGAGAGCGGCGAGGAACGACGCGGCGGGCCCGGTCGTTACCGTTCGGACCCCGCCGCCCGCCGACCACGGCCGGCCTCCCGCGCCGTCAAATCATGGCCGGCGTATCGGCGTCTCGGCCGGGGAGGAGATCACGGCGCGAATGTGTTTCGGATTGGTCGCGGTATGATGAGGCGCCCGGGCGGCTCGTCTCGGCGGCTCTCAGATGAGGAGACCATTAGGGCGCCGCACGTTATAAATGGTCGGCCGGACGGCCCAGACAATGACAGGAGGCGACTGGCGGCGTCTCCGCCGGCAGCGCTCCTCCTCCTCCTCCGCCCGGCCCCGCCCCGGCCCGATGATAATGGGTGCGGGTGTGCCGCGCAGGGTCGCGGGTCTGCCGCGGGAACTGTGCGCCGCCGCCGCCGCCGCCGCCTCCGCCGCCTGGCAGCCTTTCAGGCAGTTGGTGCCACATCGCGAGTGGTCGCCGAATGGTCTGAGTGGGAGATAATAGCGCGCGGGGTGAGGTTAGTGGCGGCGGGGCGGCGCGGCGCGGCCGGTTGGGTCGCCGCCCGGCGCCGGGGAGGTGATGGTACCGGGCCCAGGTACTGGCAGCGCGTCGGCACCGAGACGGGCGCAGCTGCGGCCGTGGCTACAACACTGGTCAGATCGGCAGCCGGAGCCGGAGCCGGAGCTGCAGCTGCAGTCGCAGTCGCAGCAGAACCGGCGCTGGCACCGTCACATTGCTCGTGAATATGTGATTATGCAGATGGGAGTGTGGCTCCAACCAATCGACCAGCCAGTCGGAACCCTGGGCGATCTTTACCAGTGCCTCTGATGATATTGCCTGGACGTTCGTTGGACCTTGCGTGGGCCTTGCAAGCACCTTACTTGAACGGGGACCAGAGCAAGGTGGGAGGAGATTCTGGACATTGCATCAGCTCGGGCTTTTGGTTGGGTTATGGTATACCACCGCCACGGCCTCCCATTGATAGATTCCATGGCCTCCCATAGGAGATTCTGGACATTGCATCAGCTCGGGCTTTTGGTTGGATTATGGTATACCACCGCCACGGCCTCCCATTGATAGATTCCATGGCCTCCCATAGGAGATTCTGGACATTGCATCAGCTCGGGCTTTTGGTTGGATTATGGTATACCACCGCCACGGCCTCCCATTGCCTAGCTGTTAGTCAGTGGCGGCGGAAGGTATTTTCGGATGTGGGGGGGGGCAAAGAAACCCAGGGGGCCTCCTCGACCAAATCCACCCCCCACGGCCAAAGCCCCCCCCCCCCCCCCCCACCACCCCCACCCCCAAAAAAAATGACGCGAAATGGCATCTCCTCGGATTAAGGCCACTATATTTTTTCAGGTCCTCTAAATGGTCGCAAAAAAATCGTCGGACAGGCCCATGTTGAAGTCTCAGGCCTTTCGAGGCCCCCTCAGGCCTACCCAGGGCCCCTCAGGCCGACTGAGGGAGGCCCTTCTGTCGGCATTGACGGCCCCTCAGGCTGGCTGGGGATACCTCGGGGCCCTCTGTAAAAGAAGAAAATCAAACTAACTTCTTGGAGGCCCCTCTTACAAATGTATGGGGGGGGGCAAGGTCATATGTTTGCCCCCCAACTTCTTGAGTGGGGAGGGCAGATCCCCCCCCCCCCCCCTCTTCCGCCGCCCCTGCTGTCAGTTTTATCGCTAGTGTCTCAACTGAGCTGAGCATGGCCGCTGCTCTGAACATGGCCGCTGAAGCCTGTGAAGTGTGAGGTGACCTGTGAGTATCGGAAGGCTCCTCCTGCTGGCCCGGCGGGACGACTCGGGAGCCAGGACCGCCGCCATGGCCGCCGGGCGCCGGCCCGTCACTCCTTTGTCCGTGGCGGCGACACGGGATCGGCCGGCCACGGGGACCCGGTTTGATGGCAGCTGATACGGCCGGCGGACTGGCCTCGCTCTGTCCACACCGGCCCACTCTCATCTGTGTCAGCTGAGTGTCAGCTCGGCTGTACGGGTCCAGGCCAGGCACTCTCCTCTGTGTCAGCTGAGTGTCAGCTCGGCTGTACGGGGTCCAGGCCAGGCACTCTCCTCTGTGTCAGCTGAGTGTCAGCTCGGCTGTACGGGGTCCAGGCCAGGCACTCTCCTCTGTGTCAGCTGAGTGTCAGCTCGGCTGTACGGGGTCCAGGCCAGGCACTCTCCTCTGTGTCAGCTGAGTGTCAGCTCGGATGTACGGGGTCCAGGCCAGGCACTCTCCTCTGTGTCAGCTGAGTGTCAGCTCAGCTGTACGGGGTCCAGGCCAGGCACTCTCCTCTGTGTCAGCTGAGTGTCAGCTGAGTGTCAGCTCGGCTGTACGGGGTCCAGGCCAGGCACTCTCCTCTGTGTCAGCTGAGTGTCAGCTCAGCTGTACGGGGTCCAGGCCAGGCCGGGACACCATGTCATCGCCGAAACTGTGAACTGCGCTTCGTTTGGTACGTCGGCCGGGAGACGTGGCGACCACGGCCTGGCTGTAGCGCAGGGCGCGCGCCGGAGAGACGGTGTGAACCGCGCTTCGTTTGGTACGTCGGCCGGGAGACGTGGCGACCACGGCCGGGCTGCAGCGCAGGGCGTGCGCCGGAGAGACGGTGTGAACCGCGCTTCGGTTGGCACGTCGGCCGGAAGACGTGACGACCACGGCCGGGCTGCAGCGCAGGGCGCGCGCCGGAGAGACGGTGTGAACCGCGCTTCGGTTGGTACGTCGGCCGGGAGACGTGGCGACCACGGCCGGGCTGCACTGTCCACGGACACACTGTCTCTCCGGCGGCGCGCAGGGCGCGCGCCGGAGAGACAGTGTGAACCGCGCTTCGGTTGGTACGTCGGCCGGGAGACGTGGCGACCACGGCCGGGCTGCAGCGCAGGGCGTGCGCCGGAGAGACGGTGTGAACCGCGCTTCGGTTGGCACGTCGGCCGGAAGACGTGACGACCACGGCCGGGCTGCAGCGCAGGGCGCGCGCCGGAGAGACGGTGTGAACCGCGCTTCGGTTGGTACGTCGGCCGGGAGACGTGGCGACCACGGCCGGGCTGCACTGTCCACGGACACACTGTCTCTCCGGCGGCGCGCAGGGCGCGCGCCGGAGAGACAGTGTGAACCGCGCTTCGGTTGGTACGTCGGCCGGGAGACGTGGCGACCACGGCCGGGCTGCAGCGCAGGGCGCGCGCCGGAGAGACGCAGGGGCCTCACTGTCCTGGAAACTGGGCTAGCCTCGGGGCGAACCCGGGCTGCGCGTGGGGAAGGCGTGACCTCGGCGCCGCTTTAATACCGAGCAGCTTGCGGGGCAAAAACGACACTGGCGGCCGCGGCCCAGCCGTGAGCACTGTTATCGTCGCTCACCATCGGTACTGATCCACCCGAGCCGCCCCAGTGCTGAGCGCGTCCCCTCCGCCCGGCGGCGCGGCGTGGCGTTCTGCCTCGGGCCGCGCGTGCATGTGTACTCCGCTGACGGCTGGCGGCTGGCGGCGGCTGTCTGTCATCCCGTGGCATTCTTGAGTCGGCTCCAAGCGGCGCAGTGGGGCGCGTGCCGCGGCTGGGCCGGCTCCAGCGGCCTGCCTCACTGTCCGATGGTTGGCTGACAGCGTCGGGCGCCACCGCGGCGGGCCGGGGTCCACTCCGGCCCCCGCCGCTCCCAACTCCGGCGGCGACGGTGCATGTCGTCGTGCGTCGGCCGCCTGTCCGCCTGGCACGTCGGCGGCTGTCGCCCCCGCCCCCGCCATCGAGCGGAGGGCGGCTGCCGCCCCAGTCCCGCGGGATATACGGCAGGGGGAGAGGAAGAAGGCTTCAGAGGATGCTGGGAAGGGGAGCGCGGCAGTGGGAATCTGTCAGGCACATAGTTCCCTGGGAACATGGGGAGGCTGGTCCACAGGGGATGTGGTGTGTTTGTCTACTTGCGGATTTGTTTGGTCGATCGTCATGGTTGAGTTCGTTGCCCAAACTTGCTGAGTGTCTTGTGGTAACCATTTGTTACGATGGTATTGATTCGTTTGTGGGAAGTTTGTTGCTTCGTTTATGGTTCTGGATTTTCACTAAGTTAACGGAAATGCATAATATCCTTTCGAGTTCCGACAACCGGGCGCGCTGCTCTCATCCATTGTCATTCCATTGTGTGCGCCGTGCGGCCGCTCCTGCTGACGGGTCTGCTGCTGCCCCTCGCAACCAGCGTCCTCCGCCGCCGCCGCAGCCGCTGACGACGCCCGTAAACAGCCACCGAACGGCGGGTGGCTGGAGGGGAGGCACTGCCAATAGACACAGCCATGGCGCACCGCGGAGACACAGCCATGGCGCACCGCGGAGACACAGCCATGGCGCACCGCGGGCGCGGCCCGGGCGACGACAGGGAGGCGAGGGTGCCGCGGGGTGCCGGCCGGCCGCGGTGGGCGAGGCCCGTGAGACATGTGTGTACCCCACCGCCGCCGAAATGGTGGCCGACAGGGAGCCAGGGGCGGGTACAAACGGCGGTCACTTGTCACAGCATAAGCAAAATCACACAATAGTGTATGTGCATCTGGCTTTAAAATATATGCAGCCGAGTTTTATGATACGTTTGCTTGTTATAAGAAAGTAGTTAAGGTATGAGAAAACGATGTTGTGCAGTTCTCTACACTGTTTATTATACTTGCTAGATTTCGGCCCCCCTAGCTCAAGGTCCTGAGCCCGTTTTTTGCTGAAATCGCTCGCCTGGACAGTGTTGCTTGCCGCATGGAATGCATGTGGGTGTGGAGGACAACGTAACGGTCCGTGGCCCTGACGCGGCCCGTCGCGCCCTGTCGGCAGCTGGTTACCGTTCCTGACGGCCATCGGGGCCGCGTCCGCGTCGGGGTCGTGTTTTGACGGTGCATCGTGTTGAGTAAACATAACTTTCGGCTGGGTACTGCGCAGTCGGCCGCAGGACGACTCCAATCAAAGACAAGTTACGACAGCTGTGCTCAGAATGCGCGCCAGTTTACATGTGTGCTAAGAATGTGTCCGTTTACATCTGCGCTCGGGTGCCTGCGCATTGAGTAATGCTTCCCCTCTCTCTCTCTCTCTCTCTCTCTCTCTCTCTCTCTCTCTCTCTCTCTCTCTCTCTCTCTCTCTCTCTCTCTCTCTCTCTCTCTCTCTCTCTCTCTCTCTCTATCTCTCTCTGTCTCTGTCTCTGTCTCTGTCTCTGTCTCTGTCTCTGTCTCTGTCTCTGTCTCTGTCTCTGTCTCTGTCTCTGTCTCTGTCTCTGTCTCTGTCTCTGTCTCTGTCTCTGTCTCTGTCTCTGTCTCTGTCTCTGTCTCTGTCTCTGTCTCTGTCTCTGTCTCTGTCTCTGTCTCTGTCTCTGTCTCTGTCTCTGTCTCTGTCTCTGTCTCTGTCTCTGTCTCTGTCTCTGTCTCTGTCTCTGTCTCTGTCTCTGTCTCTGTCTCTGTCTCTGTCTCTGTCTCTGTCTCTGTCTCTGTCTCTGTCTCTGTCTCTGTCTCTGTCTCTGTCTCTGTCTCTGTCTCTGTCTCTGTCTCTGTCTCTGTCTCTGTCTCTGTCTCTGTCTCTGTCTCTGTCTCTGTCTCTGTCTCTGTCTCTGTCTCTGTCTCTGTCTCTGTCTCTGTCTCTGTCTCTGTCTCTGTCTCTGTCTCTGTCTCTGTCTCTGTCTCTGTCTCTGTCTCTGTCTCTGTCTCTGTCTCTGTCTCTGTCTCTGTCTCTGTCTCTGTCTCTGTCTCTGTCTCTGTCTCTGTCTCTGTCTCTGTCTCTGTCTCTGTCTCTGTCTCTGTCTCTGTCTCTGTCTCTGTCTCTGTCTCTGTCTCTGTCTCTGTCTCTGTCTCTGTCTCTGTCTGCTCAGGCCTGACCTGTCTGTCCCTTGTGCCCTCAGGCGGTGGGCCGGCACCAGTGCCACGTACTGCTGGACCAGCTGAAGGAGGAGTTTCTGTCTAACGGCGGCGAGGCCCGCTGGCTCGACGGCCTCCAGCACGTGCCCAAGAAGCTGGCCGACCTCAACGAGGTGAACAAGCTGCTGGCCCATCGGCCGTGGCTGCTCAACAAGTCGCACATCGAGGTGAGACGCTTGCGCGGCTGTCCCCGCCGTGTCGGCGGCGGTGGCCGCTGTCTGACCTTGGCTGTGTCGCCGCCTGTTTATCGCCAGTGGCCGCGGTCGGCCTGCGGTGACTCCTCCCTCTCCTCCCCTCCCGTCAGTGGGGCCGTCTCGTCTCTCCGCCGCCGCCCGCTCGGCCTGCCGGGTGCGGAGTGCGAGGAACCGCCCGCGGGAAGGGCCGGCTTCGGGCTGGGAGGTGGTTTACGACCTGCGCCGGGAGAGGGCGCAGTGCGTGCTAACGCGCTGTTAAATCTGCACCGGCCGTGCCATCGGCCCCCGGCTGGTGTGCCTGATTCATAGGTTTGTTTTCGGCCACTCAAGGTCCGACGGCCTATGTGCCGAGCCAGCTCTGTGCGTCCCTTTGTTTTCATCTGCGGCGACCGATGAGGCCTGCACGGGGTGACCTGCAGCTCCGTGCGTGCTGTGCTGGACTACAGCTGGGCTGTGCAGGGTCGGAGCTTACCCGTGACGACTCTGGCCGTCCAGATATGTCCCCGATGTTCCCCGAGAAGCCACGATCGTTCCTGACTGCCACTGACTGTGAACACCCCTGAGACGCCTCCGACTGTCCATGATCGTTCCCAGCCGCCCCTGGTCGCCCCTGTTCGTCCCCAGCCGCTCCTGGTCGCCCCTGGGCGCCGCTGTCCGCCCCTGGTCGCCCCTGGACGCCCCTGGGCGCCGCTGGTCGTCCCCAGCCGCCCCTGGTCGCCCCTGACCGCCGATGGCCGCCCCTGGCCACCGATGGCCACCGATGGCCGCCCCTGACCGCCGATGGCCGCCCCTGGCCACCGCTGACCGCGCCGTTCTGTGTGACCCACTGGACACAGCACCACAGTAGCTGACTGACCGTGTCTGTGTGTTGGCCGACAGCGCCTGGCCCGCGGCCGAGACAACTGGAGTCTGGGCGAGCTGCTGCAGGCGCTGACGGTGCTGGCGCACTACCACGCGCTCTGTTCGTTCGTGCATGGCTGCCGCGTGCTCGACACCGAACAGACCGACGCCAACACAGAGACCGGCGGTGAGTGCTGCCTTCACTGGGGTGTGCCGCTCCTCCCTATGTGGTCCGGGCATTCCTGAGCTGTGTGTGTGTCCTATCGACAACGTGGGAGTGATTGCTGCAGTGTTCCGACACCGCGAAGCCTGTATGGTTCCCGGCTCTCGTTTGCCATCAACTTCCACTGATGGTCTTCTCTGGCTCTTTTTGTATTTGTCAGTTGACACCGGACGTATCGCCGGTTCGACATAGTGTCGTCATGCTCCGACTTGTTCTATTTCTGTCGTGCCGGATGGCCTGTGCTGGCGTGCCTGTGTAATTTGTAGGCTATATAAACCCTCTACGGATCCTGAGCAGCCTGGCCTGGTCGGACTGAGCAGGGCTTTGCCCCGGAAATACCGCCGCCCAGTGTGCCGGCGCGTGCCGACCCCGCCTGATGGGCAGACGGCCGGGTTACGAGCGGACGGGCGCCGGACGCCGTCTGGCCGTCCATGGCTGCCCCGGCCCGGCTGTGCAGTGTGAGGTGTGAGCCGGCTGTGCGGCTGTGCTGTGCGGCCCGGCTGTGCACTGTGCACTGTGAGGCACGGGGCCGTTCGCTGGTCACTGACGATGGCTCGCCAGGGAGCGGTGGGGGTAGCAGAATAGCGGATCCACTTGTATCTCCACGAACACTGCGATGCACGTTCTCGTGTTACGTTTGCAAACCAAAACCGCTAAGATGCCCTTTTAGAATGTGCATCACAGCGCGACTTGGAGTTTTGGTGGCTGTCGGTGTCTCCTGGTTAGTTTACCGGCTGGCTGGCTGATCAATCGGAGAGCAGCGTACCCGCCGTACCCGCCAGCCGCTGCGGTCTGATGGCCCGGCCCGGTGACCGCCTGGGAACAATGGGATGGTGAGTAGCTACATCCGGCCGGCCGGTCAGCGTCAAGACGGGGCCGCGGGGACAGCCAGTGGCCGCAGACTGTCACAGGACAGACTCACAGGACAGACTCACAGGACAGACTCACAGGACAGACTCACAGGACAGACCAGACAGACCAGACAGACCAGACAGACCAGACAGACCAGACAGACCAGACAGACCAGACAGACCAGACAGACCAGACAGACCAGACAGACCAGACAGACCAGACAGACCAGACCAGACCAGACCGGACCGGACCGGACCGGACCGGACCGGACCGGACCGGACCGGACCGGACCGGACCGGACCGGACCGGACCGGACCGGACCAGACCAGACCAGACCAGACCAGACCGTGGCGTCTGTGGCCGGGAAACTGGCAGCCGAGCTGGGGCGGCCGGGAGTGATGCGCGGGTCAGGTCTGGTCCACCCCGCTGTCCTGCCGGCGGGGTCGATCCGTCGGTCCGTTTGAGCGGCGGACTTCCGCCCTGTCCCGACCTTGCGTCGCCTGAAGGCCGTGCGGCGCAGCGGGGCAGGTGTCCCGCGGCTGGCAGTGAATGGGGTCAGCAGTGACACGGACTGGCCGGCGGCCACCGGGAGGCCACTGACCGCGCCGCCGGTCAGGAGGCGGACCGACCGGACCGCCGGTGATGAATGCGCCTTTGTTTAACACGAACAACAAGCCGCGGCTCGGCAGCCGGCGTGGAGGCAGCGCTTTATCGCTGGCATCGCGTCGGCGGCGGACTCCTACGCGCGATTAAAGCGAGCCCGGGCAAACATAGTCCGCGGCGGCCGCGCGCGCCGTGTTGACGCCGCGATCGGCCGAGTAATTGGCCGTGTTGGAGCGGCGAGGCCGGCTCAACAGGCGGCGGCGGGTCCGGGAGGCTCACGCCACTGCACACCTGAACAGCCAGCCCCGAACTCGCGTCCAAACCGGTGTGCTGTGCGGCCGAGCCCGGCCTGACCTGACCCGACGCGGCGCGGCGCGCACGGTCACCAGTCCGTGCGGGGAGCCGGGTCTGGTGCGGGACGCCGGTGGAGCGCTGGGAGACGGGGTGCTGTGGTCGTCATGGCGGGGGGAAGACGGGGTGCTGTGATAATTGTGGCGGGATATGATCGTGGCGGGATATTGAGTCGCCGCTGACTGGGTGTAGTGGGTCGGAGCGGCCGGTCGGAGCGGCTCGGCGGCCGGTCGGAGCGGCTCGGCGGCCGGTCGGAGCGGCTCGGTGGCCGGTCGGAGCGGCTCGGTGGCCGGTCGGAGCGGCTCGGTGGCCGGTCGGAGCGACTCGGGTGCCGGTCGGAGCGGCTCGGGTGCCGGTTGGAGCGGCTCGGGTGCCGGTCGGAGCGGCTCGGGTGCGGTCGGAGCGGCTCGGTGGCCGGTCGGAGCGGCTCCGTTGCCGGTCGGAGCGGCTCGGGTGCAGGTCCCGCCGGCCGGCCGAGTCTTGATTGTGTCGGGACGCCAGGCGGGACCGCTGCGATAAACAAGGCGCGCCGCTCGGTGTGGCGCGGTGCGGTGCGGCCGCCAGCCGTCCGGCGTTACACAGTTCAGGCCGCCGCCCGCCAGCCGTCCGGCGTTACACAGTTCAGGCCGCCGCCCGCCAGCCGTCCGGCGTTACACAGTTCAGGCCGCCGCCCGCCAGCCGTCCGGCGTTACACAGTTCAGGCCGCCGCCCGCCAGCCGTCCGGCGTTACACAGTTCAGGCCGCCGCCCGCCAGCCGTCCGGCGTTACACAGTTCAGGCCGCCGCCCGCCAGCCGTCCGGCGTTACACAGTTCAGGCCGCCGCCGGTCAGCCGTCCGGCGTTACACAGTTCAGGCCGCCGCCGGTGGAGCTGAGGAGGCTGTACCCTTCCGATTTGTATGCGCGTGGTATGGTGCGGGGCCATGATCAGGGAGAAGGACCGGTTGGTGACGGGTGGGACACGGGGGCAGGGTGTCGGTTGTTAGTCCGACTGGCAGCGTCCTGCCTGATCACGATGTTAAACTCCTGCCTCCGAATCTAACAAACTGCTGATCCACGTATGCTCCGATCGTGCTGCGCCCAGTTTGTATCTCCCTGACGACGAGAGTTGGAAACGTGTGCCAGCCATGCACGTCAAGCCAGGCGTGCCTCTATAGTCGTCTAAAGCCGCCATGTGACGTCCCGGTCCCCTCCGGTCGGCAGGCGCGGCGACACCTGACGGCGCCAAGGACAGTCAGGAGTGCGCCGGCTCGCCGCCAGAAGGCGTGCCCGTGCAGCAGCTGATGCAGAAGATGCGCACCCTCAGTGAACAGAAGCAGGCGGCCGAGAGGCTGACCGCCGAGGAGAAGAACGTCATCTACGAGGCGGTGGACGCTGGCGCCGTGGTGGCCGAGCGACCCTCGCAGCGGCCGCAGCTTGACGAGCTCGACAGGTTCGTCGAGGACGCCGACTATGCGTACGAGGACTTCAGCCGACGGGGCGAGGCTAGCCGCGTGCCGACGTTCCGCGTGCAGGACTACAGCTGGGAGGACCACGGCTTCTCGCTGGTGAACCGGCTCTACTCGGACGTGGGCGTGCTGCTGGACGACAAGTTCCGCACGGCGTACCACCTCACCTACCAGACGATGGGCTCGTTCCGCTCGGTGGACACCCGGCTGTTCCGCCGAGCCGTCTGGAGATACATCCAGTGTCTGTACGGCATCAGGTGAGCTTATCAGGCGGAGGGACACAGTGACGGTCTCTGCGAGACCAGGGATGTGCTTTTGAAATGAATGCTACCATGGGACAATGCTGGTAGAGTAACACGCTGGAAGCTCTACCAATGGGAGGGTGGCTCGGTGGCCATCTGTAGTCCCTAATTGAACATCGTTTGCCAGGCTATCCCTTCTTTATATGAAAAATGTACGTGTTGCAGAGTACACTCTAATGTATCGCGTGACGTTAAAGTTACTGCGTTGGCACGTTATATGTCACGTGATTGCCACTGATTCAAAACAATGTATCACCATTGCATAGATTCAAAACAATGTATCACCATTGCATAAATTCAAAACAATGTATCACCATTGCATAAATTCAAAACAATGTATCACCATTGCATAGATTCAAAACAATGTATCACCATGATTGCATAGATTCAAAACAATGTATCACCATTGCATAGATTCAAAACAATGTATCACCATTGCATAAATTCAAAACAATGTATCACCATTGCATAGATTCAAAACAATGTATCACCATTGCATAGATTCAAAACAATGTATCACCATTGCATAAATTCAAAACAATGTATCACCATTGCATAAATTCAAAACAATGTATCACCATTGCATAAATTCAAAACAATGTATCACCATTGCATAAATTCAAAACAATGTATCACCATTGCATAGATTCAAAACAATGTATCACCATTGCATAGATTCAAAACAATGTATCACCATTGCATAAATTCAAAACAATGTATCACCATTGCATAGATTCAAAACAATGTATCACCATTGCATAAATTCAAAACAATGTATCACCATTGCATAAATTCAAAACAATGTATCACCATTGCATAGATTCAAAACAATGTATCACCATGATTGCATAGATTCAAAACAATGTATCACCATTGCATAGATTCAAAACAATGTATCACCATTGCATAAATTCAAAACAATGTATCACCATTGCATAGATTCAAAACAATGTATCACCATTGCATAGATTCAAAACAATGTATCACCATTGCATAAATTCAAAACAATGTATCACCATTGCATAGATTCAAAACAATGTATCACCATTGCATAAATTCAAAACAATGTATCACCATTGCATAAATTCAAAACAATGTATCACCATTGCATAGATTCAAAACAATGTATCACCATGATTGCATAGATTCAAAACAATGTATCACCATTGCATAGATTCAAAACAATGTATCACCATTGCATAAATTCAAAGCAATGTATCACCATTGCATAAATTCAAAACAATGTATCACCATTGCATAGATTCAAAACAATGTATCACCATTGCATAAATTCAAAACAATGTATCACCATTGCATAAATTCAAAACAATGTATCACCATTGCATAAATTCAAAACAATGTATCACCATTGCATAAATTCGAAACAATGTATCACCATTGCATAGATTCAAAACAATGTATCACCATGATCGCATAGATTCAAAACAATGTATCACCATTGCATAAATTCAAAACAATGCATCACCATTGCATAGATTCAAAACAATGTATCACCATTGCATAGATTCAAAACAATGTATCACCATTGCATAGATTCAAAACAATGTATCACCATTGCATAGATTCAAAACAATGTATCACCATTGCATAGATTCAAAACAATGTATCACCATTGCATAGATTCAAAACAATGTATCACCATTGCATAGATTCAAAACAATGTATCACCATTGCATAAATTCAAAACAATGTATCACCATTGCATAAATTCAAAACAATGTATCACCATTGCATAAATTCAAAACAATGCATCACCATTGCATAGATTAAAAACAATGTATCACCATTGCATAAATTAAAAACAATGTATCACAATTGCATAAATTCAAAACAATGCATCACCATTGCATAGGGCGTCCCGATCGCTTTGTACCCGAGACGTGACGCCATTCCCGCTGGAGTTGTGACCGGGGCTCCTCCGACGCGCAGGCACGATGACTACGATTACGCAGTGGTGAACCAGCTGCTGGACCGGCGACTCAAATCGTTCGTCAAGACCATGTGCGTGTACCCGGAGCGGCTGGGCTCGTGCGGTGAGCGGCTGCAGTGCGTCATGCAGGGCTTCCAGCGCTCAGAGAAGGTGAGTCGGCACCCCCTTCCAGCAGACCGGCCGCGTCAGACAGACAGAAGGTGAGTCGGCACCCCTTCCCGCAGACCGGCCGCGACAGACGGACATAAGACGTGGGGTGGGGCCGTGGGGGATGGGCTGCGTAGAGTCTGGTCTGGGACTGATTGGGGGATAGGAGAGAATATTTCGCTAGTTGTTGCGATACTGGTTGTTGGTTAGATTGGCTGTGTACTGTATGTTCCAAATAGTAGCACGTGTTATTAAAATTTGCGTTGATCTTGTGTATCACTTGATCTTGATCTTGTGTTGTTCTAATGGGCGCCTTATGACTGAAGAAGCATGAGGGCCCTTAAGCCTGTGCCATTATTATTTGTCGACCTTATATTAATGTAATATCGCTGTCGACGCTGCATCAGTGTGACAAATGTGATGCTCAGTCGGTGTGTCCGATGCCGGCTGACCGCCGTGTCGGCCGGAGCCGACCCGCCGGGCTGACCGCCTGCCTTCGCTCCAGGTTCACGTGGCGATCCTGTGTCTGGAGGCACGCATGCAGTCGGAGCTGCTGTACGCGCTCCGGGCGGTGATGCGCTACACCACGTGATGGGCCCAGGCCCCGGCGCCAACTCTGTTCTAATCAGGCTGTCAATCGCTCCGGACCCGACCCGATCCGCCGCCCGCCCGCCCGCCCGCCCGCCGGTCGGCCTGTTTTACGGCCGTCCGCCCCGCCGGCGCGCGGCGAGACCGCCCGCGGCCCGACGCGACGGTCGGCCGAATCTCCGCCCGGTCACCGCCGCGCGTCGCTCGCGACTCGGCGCCCCGACGCCAGCGTGCGTCTTTGTACTTTATTTTTGTCTGTGATGTTTTTAGTGGCTATTGTGCGTGTGCGTGTGCGTGTGCGTGCCAGCCCAGCGGAGCGCGGCCCGCCTGTCGTCTCCGTGTCTGTCCGGCGTCGGTGCGGTGTGCGCGAGCG
This sequence comes from Chirona hameri, assembly GCA_036785665.1. Classification (NCBI taxonomy): domain Eukaryota; kingdom Metazoa; phylum Arthropoda; class Thecostraca; order Balanomorpha; family Balanidae; genus Chirona; species Chirona hameri. Next base: position 82,778 of record JAXIVJ010002560.1, read on the forward strand.
GCCCGACGCGGCCCGATGTGACAATAGCCGGGAGGGCCGGGTGCGGCGCCGCGGGCAGCGGCGCCGCGCCGCCCCGCGCCGCCGGCGTTTTAAAGCCAGGAGGCCAGTCTCAGTGTTTTAGAGTCGTACGTACTGCCAGTGTTGGCGCGGCGCGCGCTCAGTCACCACTCAGAAGCCACATATACGAGGCACGCGCGAGGTGAGGGGATGCGGCTGTCCACGGATATGTCTTTCAAAGTGTCCGCAGAATCCGACCTCGTTTAGCAGCCGGCAAAATGGAAAAATAAACTACATGCATAATGAGCGACCGCGTATTACTCGCAACATGAACGACCGATTTTGAGTAGAAGAGAGGTTTACGAAGAAGTGAGGTCAGTGAAAAATAACCGCGAGCTTGGGTAGCTTTGAACAGGCACACCATTTGGTACTCAGCAGCATCACTGAGTTAACATGAACACAACTAGAACGTATTTAACATTTCAAAATGCGCATAATTTGCCACGAAGATCTCTGCAGTGAAAGTCCCGAGACCATGTCTGCTAAATATACGCTAATTCCCGCCGCCCTCCGCAGTGCGCAGTGCATTCTTTCAGTACCATACCTTCGTAAAAACGACGTATCCAACATTCTGGATATCTCAAATTAATTTTACTGTATTTGTTAGCCACCACAAATTAGAAAGTTCCGAACAAAGTGTCTAGCTCATTGGATTCCGTAATCATTAACCAAGTATCAAATCGGATATCATTGGCTCGCATTATCAGTTTTGCGTCACCAGGCACCAGGTGGGCACGGTGCACTAGTGTCCCCCACGGCCGGCAACCATGCCTGAGAGTCCGCCGGAGTCCGCCGAGCTGGAGGCGGTCTGGGTGACGCCGTCAATGGGCGCCGCGTCGCCGGCGGCATTCGTGCCGGTCCACCTGCAGGTGTACGGCGAGGCGGGCAGCGCGCAGCTGCAGACGCTGGCCGGCTGCGTGCAGCACCTGCACCGAGGCCAACCAGGCCTGTTCCTGCACGCGCCGCACGTGCTGCCGCTGTACGAGGCCGAGTGGACCGCCTTCGTCGACAACCTCAGGAAGGTGAGCACAGACCCGTGGAAGACGGCGGGCTGATGTCCAGAAGAAGGCAGCACCGGCCAGTGAAGAATGGGACGCGTATGTTTCGGAGGGGATTGACAGGAACGCCGATGGTGTGTGGATGTGGGATCTTAGGACAAGTTCGTGCCGCATCGTTGAGCTTGACATTATTGTCTATGAAGCAACGAGCACTCATGGATTACAAGGAAAGTGACTGACTGAACTTCTGTCAATGTAGAACTGGGTCCGAAATGTTTTATATTTGATCGGCATATCTAGCGACTTGGTGATGGCTGGTGACCTCCGGTGTTCCGCGAGAGATGATGCTGCCCACGGCAGGTGGTGATTTTTTTTTCTTCTAACCGCCACCTATTAATAGGTGACCAGGAGTGCCCCCGCCCTCGATCCCAACGACGCACGACACCTTAAGTTAACACCAGAGAACAAAAGAGAAAATGTCGCGGCACTCCCAGCTAAGAAATGGAAACAAAAATAAAAAAGCATATGAAGAGAGGTAGTTTGGGTGTTAGGATGTGGTGATATAAAAGAAGGCGAAAAGAAGTCATTGTTGAAAACAGCAAATGACTGTCTCCCAACTACGACGCAGGATATCATCCTCACTCATCCTCATCCAGGACAGGATGAGGATGGATTCATGAACTGTTAGTAAAGGGGATATCATTCATACAGGGCAGAGGACAGAGGCTGGTCAATTTTCAGGCGTTTCTTGCTGGTGCTTCGTGGACCCCACTCAACTAAGCATAGCTTGTTGCCGAGTAGGGACCCCGAAGCCAGCGACATTGAATGGGTGACCCTACCAGCTACCTATGATCTACTTATATGAAACTCATGAAAAGAAAACACATTTGACTAACTTGGACTATGTATATATATGTATGATACCATCAGCCATGTATGCATATGCATATGCACACATACATGATACCATCAATAATTATATATACTATTATGTTCTTGTATTATTATGTATACTATTATGTTGTTCTACAAATGTATTTGAGTAGTGGTCTAAGGGAATACAATGAAACTAATGAAGATTCTGAAGGAAGTACTCCTTAGTGATTGTCTTCTTCCGAAATTTAGATAAGTCATAAACATCATTACTCACATTCTACTCAGCCCGACACTGATTCTGCAGCAGGTAGGATTTCACATTTGACTTCAGTGTTGATAATTTCATATTATTTGCTAAGTTACATGGCTGTTGTAGTGAGTTCCATGTCTCTGGAATGAAAAATCTTGCAGTGTGTTTACGGTATGTGTATCTAGTAAAGGGAATTTCAAACATATCCTGTGTTCTGGTTACATTTGGTACTCTGACATTGAGGATGTCCCTTAATACAATTGGTTGTGATTTATTTATATTTTTATATGCAAATATAATGGATTTATATTTGACTAAGCTATGCATAGTAAGTATTCCGATTTCTTTGAATTTGGATGTTACTGAGTCTCTAAAGTTCAACCCCATAATAGTTCTGGCTATACGTTTTTGTATCTTCAAGATGCATTGAAGGTTTGTGTCATAATTTATGCCCCATAACAGGCAGCAGTAATTGATATGAGGAAGGACAATTGATTGATTGAATGATTGTGACCTCTGGGTCCCCCCTCTCGGCAGATGGTGTACGGCGGGGAGCTGTGGTGCCTCTCTGCCTCGGCTGTGCTATTCTGCGACACCCAGTTCGTCGGGGACTTGGATCACGCCATCGACTGGATCACGGAGACCTTCAACATCGCGATCAACTTGGATGAGCTCGAGAAGCCCAGCAACATCTACCGTCAGACCATGCTCTCCCGAAAGGTCAGCAGGTGACGACAGTGCTCGATCGGGCAAATGTCCGCTAACCAGACCAGCACAGCCCTGTCCGGCACCAGGTACTGCCTACCATCACACCTCGAGCACTCTGTCCAGCATCCACCACGTAGTAGTGCCCGCCTCTATTGCAGCACATTACCGAGTACTGCCCACCTCTATTACAGCACAGCGTCGTGTTTCTGGACGTGTCGTATGACGGCAAGGCCGTGGGCCGGCTGGTGTTCGAGCTGTTCGACGAGCTGCTGCCGCGCTTCTGCCTCAACTTCCGTCAGCTGTGCAGCGGCAGCCGCGGCGTCAGCGCCGAGACGGGCACCGTGCTCTGGTACGCCGGCACGCCCGTGCACCGGATCGTCCGCGGCGGCTGGCTCCAGGCGGGCGGTGCGTGCCGGGACGGGCGGCCGGTCGTCGTGATGGCAGTGCAGTGGTGGGGTGGAATTGTGGGTGGTGACTGGTGAGCGTTGTGCCCAGCTGCCCTGCTTCGGTGTGCGAGGTTACTGGGATCGGGGCTCTTTAGCTCGGAATGTTACAACGAAAGGTGCTACGTCTATTTATTTATAAATATGTGTTATTTGCTGCGCAGAACGAGCAAATGCAATCCATGCGCGCTATCCACTCATCGATAGCCACCATTGCCCTTGGTACTTCACCGCCCTGCTGCAGCCCTGCTGTCTTCCCACCTCACACGTCCACCGTGCGCCGGTGGCTGTGACGGTGCCCTGATCAGCTGTGTGTGAGCCCGCCGGCTGACCGTGTCCGCAGACATCGTGGACGGCTGCGGCGCGCACGGCGAGAGCGTGTTCGGCACGCGCTTCGCCGACGAGTGCTTCGCGGTGGCGCACGACCGGCGCGGCCGCCTCTCCATGGTTCAGGACGAACGCAACGCCAACGCCTCCCAGTTCATGGTCGCCTTCGGACCCATGACCTACATGCAGAACTTGTGCTGCGCCTTTGGGTATGAGCCGGAGGGAAACATGCGAGGAAATGTGAATGTGAATGCAAAATGTGATGACCTGTGCTGACCTATTGCGGCCTGTGTTACCGTGCCAACCCGTGATGACTGCTGACCCGCGTTGGGCGCCGGGCAGTCAGCTGGTGGAGGGCTCGGCCGTGCTGGACTACCTGGAGACGGTGGAGACGAACAACGAGCGGCCGATGCGCACGGTGGCGTTCACCAACGGCGGAGTGCTGCACGACCCGCAGCTGGCGGCGCGGCCGGCCTCGGCCGACATCAGCGACACCGACCTGGGCGACTGGTCCCCGCCGACGGGCCGACACTCGGTAGGTGGCGCGGGCCCCTGCCGCCGACCGCAGGCCATCCCAGGCAGGGGCAGCACTATAGCGTGAGCCGGGGTTCGAACTCGGACCCACCTGAACGTGTCCTGCCTGGCCAGGGCGGACATGGACTCGGCTGGGCGTGCTACAAAGTGTCATTCGAGACACAGGGAGGACTCGAATATCGCAGATTTTGTGAAAATACACATACCTATTTGCTAATGACAGATAAAATGGAGAACAATTATAATGCTAACGGCCGCCTCCGTATGTTATGCATGCCATTGTTACGACTCTTTCTACGAGAACCAATTGCATGGAGCCACAGCCCACGGCATCAGTTTGCTGGCTTGTGGCGGCGCGGTCTCATCCTTAGACTCGGGTCGTGTGGACAGAGCTTGGCTTGTGTGTTCCAGGAGAGCGGCTCGGCGGCGGACGGCGGCAGCCTGTCGTCGCGGGAACTGGACTACATCGTGCAGGTCGGACGCGACTAGAGGAGCTGCGCCGCTCCGCTGCCTGCCGGCGCCGCAGACCTGCCGGGCGAGGGTAACTAACGGTGCAGCTGCAACTGACTCGCTCCGCTGCCTGCCGGCGCCGCAGACCTGCCGGGCGAGGGTAACTAACGGTGCAGCTGCAACTGACTCGCTCCGCTGCCTGCCGGCGCCGGAGACCTGCCGGGCGAGGGTAACTAACGGTGCAGCTGCAACTGACTGCAATGCCTGCACCAGCCCAGCACCGGAAGGAGGCGCGACGTTCTCACTTCGATGCTCTGTTTATTTGTATCGCTCACCTGTTTCTCATTCGTAGTCTTGCATTGTTTTTACTTAAAAGTTCTTACCCTATTTGATCGACTTGTGCCTACTACTTATCATAACTAATAGGTTTGAGTAGGTACATTGCCACTGGTTGATATCGATTATAGACACTTCTCAGTTTCATTTACATCTGATGTATCTGCAGAAAATAAAAGGTGATACAATGTATTTGACAATGGCTGTGACCAGGCATGTGCCTGGATCCCGGGATCCAGCTGAGATCCGGATATCTGTGTCCTGTGTCCCGGGATCCACATGGGACACCAGATCCAGGTACACACAAGCCGAGGGATCCACAAAGATCCCAGATCCTGATATATTGTATGCAGTGGGATCTACAATTTGCGCCGAGTACAGTGTCAGAAAAGTGGCCCGTTTCTCCATTTTTCTGAACTTGGAAGTTTTGTCCCGTGAAAACTTTGACTATAAAGAATGATTTTTGTTTTAGTCTGCGGGTGCTAATGGCTGACGAGCATAACAAATTGACTGAGACTCGACTTTCCGAACAATGGCCGGAACGTGAGTGATGTGACACAAATTGTAAACAAAATGTAAGGCGGAACCTCCAAATTTCCAACATCCGAAATTTCTGCAGTGATTCAGGGAAGGAAAACTGATACTTTTCAAAAAAATAATATTCAGGTTACATCCCCCCCCCCCTCCCCCACCGATACCATCGTCATAGGGCCATGGATAACCCTGAGACACTAAAAACACGTTATGCAAAAGACGGCAGTACCTACTTTAAACCAGGGAGCGGATCCAGAAAATATTCAAGAGGGGTCATCAATTGCAGTGGTACCCCTACCTATACCCAAATCTGAAAACTCAACGGATTTGGTCCAGTATATTTTGAGGGTGCCCTTATTTCAGCATTTTTTTTTCGTTTACAAAACGTTGGCTATAGGTATTTGCAATATCAGTCGTACCCTTTCTATCATTTAAAGTGACGCGGATGGTGCTAAAATATATAATTTGTACAGTCAAGGGCGGCCCCAGACGTCTGGTGCAGAATTGACCAAGAGGGTAGTCGGGGTTCGTAACCAGGGGGTAACCGTTTTTTTTACAAGCAGTAAATATTATGCATGCGATAGCTCAGTGTATCATATTGCTTTGTGTCTCGAGTGGACTTCAAAAATGTTCTTGAACTAAAAAATAGGCAGGATTTTGCGAAGGGAGGGGCTTGAAGAAAATTTGTCACAAAGGCTGCCCTTAAGCTTAACTACAAATGGTATTTACGCAAAATGGACACCCATACAACTCTGCCGTGCAAAGGAAGAACCATGTATGTCACGGTTTTCGGGCGATTGACATACGTGGTTATTCTTTTGCACGGTAGAACTATTATTGCGCCGTGAAGCGGCGGAAAAATTTGAGGTTTTGAGCGGGCTGGAGAGCTAATTTTTGCTATTGGATTACAGGGCCTCCCGTAAGTAAGTAACTGGGTGGGCAAATGCCCACCCAGACGACCCAGTGCCCCCAAATGACCATCCAGTGGCGAGAATTTGCCCACCCAGTAGTAAACTATGAAATTACGGGCACGGGGCATCCGTAATCTCCCGTCCCCTCTCGGTGACCACAAAGCAACAAAATAACCATTCTGGTATCGGTAGTCAATTTTTCCTGTTTGGAAGCATTTGGATGCGCATGGAAAGACTTATCACGCCACACCAAATCTGAGTCCATCACAGAGAAACCCTACGGATGCGTCATTATTCTAGTAATTAATTATGATCTGGGTAGCTGTTACCCAGATTAGACAGCACAGTCGCTTCTATACTAACTGCTGCACTGGACATTAGAGCCCTTCATGGAATGGGAATCCCGTATGGAAATGGGAACGGGATGGAAATGGGTGGGAATGGAGCAATTTTTTGGGAAATGTAGCGGGTTGGAACGAGTTTTGGGACAGATCAAATAATTTTTTAGCACCACAAAAAGCGAAATATGCTGAAACGGGTGGGAATGAATCCCGTATGGGAATGGGAACGGGAACGGGGTGGAAATGGGTGGGAAATCCAGAGGCGTAGCCAGCATTTTTCGAGATCCGGTGCATCCGGTCGGAGGGGGGGGGGGCAGTCCCCATAAATATCCGAAACGGCATTTGGGCCCATTCCAGGCCCTAAGAGTCAGGCACGTAGCCAGGATTTCGTCCAGGGTGGGGGGGGGGGGAGGGCGCCTCGAAAGGGCCCCCTTCCCGAGCGCTGAAAGGGCCCCTTCCCAAGCGTTGAAAGGGCCAAACAAAACGGATGAAAAGGCACGGTACACGGATGGAAAATGCAGTATGACAGGTATGGCATGGCCCATACCAACTTTTAAGAGCTGGAGTTAGCGAACTGCCATATCAACTTTGGAACCAGCGACACCAATTTGGAATCAGCTATACCAACTTAACATATTTTTTAAGTTCAAGACCTGGAACTCATAAACAAATTGCGACGCGAAGCGACGCGAAGCGACGCGAAAATTTTGAGTCTTATGACCTATATATTTCTCATCATTCTTATCAATGTGTCGCATTGCGTATGGTGCGGACCTCTAAAAATGTTATTGTGCGTTTAAAGGAAATGGTTCACCTTCAACATAAGTTTTAAACTGAGATAGCAGTTTCGTAGCCCGTGTTGGGAAACCCCTATCTGAAAGTTTGCTCGACTGAAAAGACTCCAGCCGAATATATTTGAGTTTTTGGCGAAGGAATGCGGTGCTGGCGAAATAATGTTATACTGGTTCTAGCCTGAGCGCTGTTCGGCGGCCGGCTCTCGCGAGAGCGCTCACCGACGTCACGTCGGCAGTGTCGTCATAATGAGTGACGTCAGCTCGCGGCCGCCGAACACCGGCGAGCAAACCCGTTAGCAAGCCATGCTAGTGCTCTTTTTCAATCGCTGGAATGTCGCTCGCGCGCGAGCACGTGACGTCACGTAAGGGGGCACGCGTACATGAAACTGTGCGCGTGTCGTCATCGTTTGCTCGCTCCTGATTGGTGAATCGCACGTTGCTAGGTAACCTGCGAGCCCACTAGCACTGGCTAGCGTGAGAGCCGGCAGCCGAACAGGGCTCCGGGCACAGGCTATACCATCAGCCAATCAGCTTGCAGCTGGTGCTAGCAAGCGAATCGCCGGCCGCCGATTGGCACATCTCCAATGCGAGTCTATCTTTGCGCGACTACTTTCGAATCTGATTGGCTGAACCATTTTTTACATTCGCGTGACGTCACAGGACTCTCACTCAGAGAGTATGCATATAGTTTTGATAAACAATACAAATTTACGGCCTTCTGTCCTGAATCGGCGCGATATAAGGCCATTTTCGACAATATAAAAAGAAATTGTATTAACAAATATAATCCAATCGTGTTTGGTAAAAAATTTAAAGGTGAACTATTTCCTTTAAAAGTGGGTAAAAAAGTGTTAAAATGAACTATTTTGCCCAGTTATATAGGGAAGTAGCAACAGAACACATAAATGCACCGAGGAACGGCCCGTTATTTTGTATTACCCGCATATAATTGAATTTGTTTTCGCGCCGCGGAGCGGCGCAAAAATTTGAGTTTTATTTCCTGGACAACTGCATTCTTACTGTTGAAAGGCCCAAGGTCCCTTCAGATCGTCTAGGGGCCCTCCGACCTTTTCAACGCCCTTCTGACCTGTTCAGAGACTCATCTGGGATCCGCGAAAAGACATGATGTGGAGTGGGTCACGCAGAGGCGTAGCCAGGGGGGTGCAAATGGTGCTCATGCACCCGGGAGATTTTGCCGGGCCCCCTATGCCCGGCTGCAACCACACGACCTGGCGGCCGTCATTTTATGTTGTTGTAAAATACCATGAGAGAAGCGGATCCAAAGCCCTCACACATTACAAGGACCCTCCTAGTCTGTCAGAGAGCCCTATGATAAGGAGGTACCCCTGCGTGAGCCCTCTCAGCAGACACGCAAGTTGTTGTTTGGGGCGCAAGTTGTTTGGTAGCAGTGACGTCACCATGGCAGTCGAATTCCGCTCCACAGTGTTAAAGGGAAATAATGACCTTTTGATTTTGTTAGCAACAATTTCTTAGGCTCCCGTTATATTTTTTAAATTATTTTATTTAAATTTAAGAATTAAATAAAATTATTCCCAAATTCAAAGTTGTAAGTTTGGAAGAAATACAAAACAAGTACCTTGTGTACATCATGAAGGTCATTGACAAATTCGTCCTTCCCTACCATTGTTAACATCGAGTGCGGCATTTGTGGAGCCTCTGTGACATTTCCGATCAAACTGAGCGCTGCTCGGACACCCGCTAGTAGCGCTTTCGTTCTCCATGGCAACCAGGCGTCAGCCAATCAAAAGCCAGAAAGGGAATACGTTCTGGCTTTTCATTGGCTCACGCCTGGTTGCCATGGAGAACGAAAGCGCTACTAGCGTGCGTTCGAGCAGCGCTCTGATCCGTGAAGCAATCCGTGAAGCATCCGTGATGCATGACCGACTATCAGTATAAGTCATGAATAACAACAACATGCAAACTATACCAACTCGAATAAAATAAGAGCGGAATGAATTGAACCCCAGGCAAGCTAGTATTCGCAAAGCACTCGGCACTGCGCCACAATGGCAAAAGGTGAGGGAAATGCATATTGGATACAATATTATTACGTCACAAGTTTCTGAAGTGTCAACTACTATGAAATACAGTGATAAAATACCTTTAATAATGATTAACAAGAAAATTCAAACTTAAAAACAATCATTTGAATAAGTCTTTAATTGGCTTTCAACTCGAAATCAGATATATTTTGCAATGCTACACAAGAATGGCACCAATGACGTCATTAACAAAGCCTGCTACGGGACTTGGGTATACTAATCAGGAACAACTCGCCAAGTGCGCCGAGATGGTTAAGTGCGCCGAGAAGCATGACAATGACTTTGTAAACAAATCGCCGACGCTAAATAGGTCGCCGTCGATATGCATCGATGAGCTTCTGATTTAATTGCCAGTTTTGTGTTATTGTTCGTTAGTTTTTTTGGGAAAAATTATTATTTTTCGTGATAAAATAAAGCATAGTGTTATATACAGCCACAGACAAACTATACACAACTCCTAATGTTGAAAACAAATGAATCGAATTGCAAAAATTGAGGGTCGCAACCACTAACTATGCCGCGTTGATGTGCATCGATGAGCTTCCGATTTTATTGCCACTTTTTCCAATCGCTGTTAGTTTTAGAAGATCGCCGGGCATATAATCACAACAAGCAGAACGCACAATATATTTTCCACTCCATTGCGTAAAAAAATAATACGGGAAAAGCCCGCAGTTTGATGAGGACCAAAAGTACTTGACAAAAGGTCAGAAATAGTGCAAGTACCGGTCGTTAAAAGTGTGGAACGCTTATCAACTTTAGCTTGAAATATCTTTCGGTAGGAAAGTTTTCATGCAAAATGTGATGAATTTACAATATATTTTTATCTCGTCTGGCGATTTCAAGTGCTAACTCCATTTTAGTGGGAAAATGTCATTATTTCCCTTTAAAGGGAAATAATGACCTTTTTCCACAAAAATGGAGTTAGCACTTGAAATCGCCAGACGAGACCCAAATATATTGTAAATTCATCACATTTTGCATGAAAACTTTCCTACCGAAAGATATTTCAAGTTAAAGTTGATAAGCGTTCCACACTTTTAACGACCGGTACTTGCAAGTACTTTTGGTCCTCATCAAACTGCGGGCTTTTCCCGTATTGTTTTTTTACGCAATGGAGTGGAAAATATATTGTGCGTTCTGCTTGTTGTGATTATATGCCCGGCGGTCTTCTAAAACTAACAGCGATTGGAAAAAGTGGCAATAAAATCGGAAGCTCATCGATGCACATCAACGGCGGCATAGTTAGTGGTTGCGACCCTCAATTTTTGAAAATAAATTCATTTGTTTTCAACATTAGGAGTATTGTATAATTTGTCTGTGGCTGTATATAACACTATGCTTTATATTATCATGACAAATAAAAAAAAATCCCAAAAAACTAACAAACAATAACACAAAACTGGCAATTAAATCGGAAGCTCATCGATGCACATCGACGGCGACCTATTTAGCGTCGGCGATTTGTTTACAAAGCATTGTCATGCTTCTCGGCGCACTTAACCATTGTGGAGAGTTGTTGCTAGTAGCGCTTTCGTTCTCCATGGCAACCAGGCGTGAGCCAATGAAAAGCCAGAACGTATTCCCTCTCTGGCTTTTGATTGGCTGACGCCTGATTGCCATGGAGAACGAAAGCGCTACTAGCGTGTGTCCGAGCAGCGCTCAGTTTGATCGGAAATGTCACAGAGCCTCCAAAAATGCCGCAATGGATGTAAACAATGGTAGGGAAGGGCGAATTTGTCAATGACCTTCATGAAGTACACAAGGTACTTGTTTGGTATTTTTCCCAAACTTACAACTTCGAATTTGGGAATAATTTTATTTAATTCTTAAATTTAAATAAAATAATTTTAAAACCATAGCGATAGCCTAAGAAATTGTTGCTAACAAAATCAAAAGGTCATTATTTCCCTTTAAGGGAATGCAAAGTGGCTTGGTAGTTACTAGTTATCCCCCTTTAATTTGTTATCTAAGATAGATGGATACAAGTATGTATGCTCAATGGGAAGCTCGTTTCTTCAAGATTCCTGGAATGGCCTCCGATTTTACCTGAGACACTCCAATCGTCCACAATTATCGGTCGAGTGGAGGCATGTTCCGCCCACACGGCGCACCGGAGCGGGGGCCCGCTGTCAAAGGTACACCGCCGCCGCCGCGCCGGCCGCAAGTTGGTGAGCACCGCTGCGACGCCTTGCCAGAGACTGTACCGCCGCGGGGCCGGCAGGCTGTTCCAGCGGCGGCCTGGTGGTCAGAAATTTCCGGCCTGAATGCAAACTCTGTTACAGCTGACTAATTGTGATGTGTCGTTAAAATGGTGTTTATAGAACATTTTCCAATAAAATTGATGTTCCAATGAACTTTAAATATTATTTTCATTCGACTACACACAAAATTGTATTAATTATATTTCGTTTTCTTTTCAGATATTTTCCGATGTGATTACCAAATCCTACTATATAGTTGAAATTCTAGAGACACTGAAAACTATTCCAAAAAGCATATAATAAATAGTGATGTGGTAACATAGTTAGTTTATTATAGTTTGAACCAGGCGTGACGTAGCCATGGAAGTCGCCAAACTTGAACCTACTCATTGATATAAGCACTCTGGGTCGGAACTCGGGGGTCCCTTGAACATGCTGGATGAGTTCCTAGCCAGACTGGAGGGGCACCTGGGCAGGTCGGAGGGGCCCTGAGCATGTCGGCAGGGTGACAAAGCAGCCAGTTCAGCCCCTGGCCAGGACGGAAGGACCTCTGAACAGCTGCCGAATGGGTCCCTTGACACATAAGAGGGGCTTCTTGGAAGGTCAGAAGAGTCGCTGGTCGGACCGAAAGGGACCAAAGCATGTATAGCTCCCAGATGAAGAATAAGTACAAAGAGGACTTACTCCACAACAAAAAGATTAAAATCGGAGCTTTCGGGTATATTGTAACACCCTTCGTCAGCGATTAACCCGCGAGTTACTGGGGTATATTCCATAACGCAGACTTACTGGGGGGGGGGCTATTTTTTGCCCCCCTCCCTCGGATCTCCGGAACTACTGAACCGATTGTAAAAATTCAAACGGCATTCGATAGCCCTGGGAAATTATCGAGGAAAACAATCTTCTTGACCTTGGGGTCACCGATGACGTAACAGGTCAGGTAAAGTACAAAATGTTTGACCGTGTCAAAAGGTCTCGATGGATGGAATTGTCGCGCAAAATTGCGATATTAAACGCATAAGCAGTCGATAAATCGGTATGATTCGTGTGTCTGACACTTCTAAGTACCATTCTAAGCTGTTTATGACCTTGGGTCAGGTCAAGGTCATTCGAAGTCACGAGGTAAAACTGCAGATTACGGTCATTAGGCGTTGTAACACATGTTTGTGGGTTTGTTTTTCGTCTAGAACGCAAAAAAGTCCTTAGAACATTGTTTGTTCCATATAAGTAGAAGTGAAAAGCAAAAACGGACATGCATTTTGTATGCATAGTAATGCTGTGAGAGGTGGTCGATTTTTGTCATTTAAAGGTCATACGTCAGTCATATTTGAAGATATCGACTTCACATTTGGTACACATATTCATCGAATACGTCTCGATCACATATATTCCGGTTTTTGGATAATTCTGTGTTTTTTTTTAATTTGGTAAAATCAAACAAAAAATGTATTTGGATTTCTCAAAATTTTGAATTAAACAAACTAAAAAATACGAGATAGCAGTTTGATAGCCCGGTCTATTGTCAGTAATTTAATTTAAGACAATTTAATTTATCTCAAACATTGTACCTTTGACAGCGTTTTCCGCAAACCATTATTTTTCAACAACAAAAAAAACGAAGAACATGACGTCACTCTGACGTCATTCCCGGTTGACCTATCATAACCTCATCTTTTTAATTTGGCCAACATGTGTAGAATTGATGTGAGAGAAGGTACTACAAGTGTGGTGACGGTACTGGTGTTGGTTTAGGAGTTATTGCAAAATAACGGGAGGGGGGGCAAAAAATAGCCTCCCCCAGTAAGTCGCGGATTAAAGGAAATAGTTCACCTTCAACATGGGTTTTGAACTGAAATAGCAGTTTTGTAGCCCGTATTGAGAAATACTTATCTGCAACTTTTCTTGGTTGAAAAGACTCTCCAGCCAAAGATATTTGACTTTTTGACGAAGGAATGCGGCGCATATATGATGTACCGTACCGTCTGAAAGTGCCAGCACTGCCAGGGAGCATGCGCAGACCAATAACGCACACCATAACATTAATAATTTACGACCTTCTGTTCTGAAATGGCGCGATGTAGGACCATTTTTGAAAAGAAAAAAAGAAACTGTATTACAAAATATAATAAAATCGTGTTCTGAAAAAATGTTCCGAAGGTGAACTATTTCCTTTAAGAAACATTCGGTAACAGGTCATTGCTCGTCTTTAAGACGACCAATGATATGTTACCGAATGCCTCTTAAAGGAAATAGTTCACCTTCGGAATTTTTTTTCAGAACACGATTTTATTATATTTTTGAATACAGTTTCTTTTTTTATTTTCAAAAATGGTCCTACATCGCGCCAATTCAGGGCAGAAGGTCGTAAATCATTAATGTTATGGTGTGCGTTATTGGTCTGCGCATGCTCCATGGCAGTGCTGGCACTTTCAGACGGTACGGTATATCATAAATGCGCCGAATTCCTTCGCCAAAAAGTCAAATATCTTCGGCTGGAGAGTCTTTTTCAGTCAAGGAAACTTGCAGATAGGGGTTTCCCAACATGGGCTACAAAACAGCTATCTCGGTTTAAAACTAATGTTGAAGGTGAACTATTTCCTTTAAAGGAAATAGTTTACCTTTAACATGGGGTTTTTAACTTAAATAGCAGTTTTGTAGCCCGTGTTGAGAAATCCTATCTGCAACTGTTCTTGTCTGAAAAGACTCCAGCCGAAGATATTTGACTTTTTGGCGAAGAAATGCGGCGCATATATGATATACCGTACCATCTGAAAGTGCCAGCACTGCATTGAGCATGCGCAGACCAATAACGCACACTATAAACTTAATAATTTACAACCTTTTGTCCTGAATTGGCGCGATGTAGGACCATTTTTGAAAAGGAAAAAAAGAAACTGTATTAAAAATATAATACAATCCTGTTCTGATAAATTTTCCGAAGGTGAACTATTTCCTTTAATGCTAGACAACGGAAACTAATAGCAACGAACGCGAGCCTACGCGACCCCAGACCTCAGCCAGAGGAAAGGAAGGGACGGCGAGCGTCGAGATCACTCGCCTGAGGCCAGGGAAGGGAAGGAACAGGGAGTATCAAGATCACTCACCGAGGAGGTGCGACGAGCCAGCGCCACGATCCCTGACTGACCTCGAAGGGCTAACGAAGGGTGTTACAATATGCCTGCAAGCTCCGATTTCATTTTTTCTTGTAGAATAAGCCTTTGTATTTAATATATATTACCCACTCCACATCATGTCTTTTCGCGGATCCTAGATGAGTCTCTGAACAGGTCAGGAGGGCGTTGAAAAGGTCGGAGGGGCACCTAGACGATCTGAAGGGACCCTGGGCCTTTCAACAGTAAGAATGTAGTTGTCCAGGGAATACAACTGAAAACTGTATAATTACAAATTCAATTATATGCGGTTTATAAAAAAAAAATCGGTCCGTTTTTAAGCGCATTTATGTGTTATGTTTCTACTTTCCTATATAATTGGGCAAAATAGTTCACTTTAGCACTTTTTTTACCGCACTTTTAAAGGAAATAGTTCACCTTCGGAAAAAATCAGAACACGATTTTATTATATTTTGTAATACAGTTTCTTGTTTTCTTTTCAAAAATGGTCCTACATCGCGCCAATTCAGGACAGAAGGTCGTAAATTATTAATGTTATGGTGTGCGTTATTGGTCTGCGCATGCTCAGACCAGTGCTGGCACTCTCAGACGGTACGGTATATCATATATGCGCCGCATTCCTTCGCCAAAAAGTCAAATATCTTCGGCGGGAGAGTCTTTTCAGCCAAGAAAAGTTGCAGATAAGGATTTCTCAACACGGGCTACAAAACTGCTATTTCAGTTCAAAATCCCATGTTGAAGGTGAACTATTTCCTTTAACACGCGCCCTGGAGGGCCTCTGATAATTACACGCCCTGGAGGGGGGGGGGGCGGATTTCGCCCCCCCTATGATCTCAAAAACCACGCAAAGTAGCGACAAGCGGGAAACGACGTTAGATAGCTCGAGACAAGCTCTTTCGAAAGTATTTCGTTAATTTTTTTCTTCAGGTCAATATTGAGGTCACCAGAGGTCATCAAGGGTCAGATTTTCAAGTTTTCAAGACTTCGGTTCGAACACCCCAAATATCTCGGGAACTATGATAGTTAGCAGCAAACGGAAAAAACAATCGAAAGTCATTGCAAAATGCAATCGACATAGATGTCCTCAGATTTGAGCTCAGGTCAATGGTTTAGGCTCCAGAGGTCATCGAATGTCAAAAAGGTGATTTTGTTTTCAAAACAGTTTTTTGCAAATGACCTTTTACCTAATAAAGATAAAGCAATAATGTTTACGCCATCGCGTGTGTCTTGTCAAGGCGCTTCGAATCATATTCATGGTGACCGGGTTAGGTCAACTGATAAATTTGACCTCAGGTCAAGGTCAAGTGGTGACCCAAGTTGGTCATGTTGCATATTGGGAGACGTGTCTCGACGAGACAAACATACTGGTACCATTTTGTCTTCTCTATCTTCATTATGTCGATAGTTATTGATAAAACAGTGTTGGCGGTCACAAAATTGACCTGACCTTAGGTCACCGATATCAGAAATCCGAGATGAACGAATTGTTGGTATCTATGACCTTATGAAGTCCTGCAAGATTGAAACCGATCGGCGTAAAACTGTAGCTGTGATACTACTGCAAACGTTTTGGAGTTGAGGTCATCACGTGACCTGGGCTGGTGACCTGACCTGAGATGACCCGAGGCCAAGAATTTTACATAATGCGGAAAATTAATTTCTAAACAGGTATGCAAAAAACGGCGACGCTGTGCGCCGCCGTTTTTGCGATATCCTCGAAAAACCGGAGGGGTGGGCGGATTTCGCCCCCTCTCCAGGGCGCGTGTTAAACGCACAATAATATTTTTAGAGGTCCGCACCATACGCAATGCGACGCATTGATGAGAATGATGAGAAATATCTAGGGCATAAGACTCAAAATTTTTGCGCCGCTCCGCGGCGCAATTTCTTTAAGAGTTCCAGGTCTTGAGCTTAAAGGAAATAGTTCACCTTCAACATGGGATTTTGAACTGAAATAGCAGTTTTGTAGCCCGTGTTGAGAAATCCTTATCTGCAACTTTTCTTGGCTGAAAGGACTCCAGCCGAAGATATTTGACTTTTTGGCGAAGGAATTTGGCGCATATATGATATACCGTACCGTCTGAGAGTCCAGCACTGCATGGAGCATGCGCAGACCAATAACGCACACCGTAAACTTAATAATTTACGACCTTCTGTCCTGAATTGGCGCGATGTAGGATAATTTTTTGAAAAGAAAAAAAGAAACTGTATTACAAAATATAATAAAATCCTGTTCTGATAAATTTTCCGAAGGCGACTAAAATTACGTTAACCTGCGAGGGGCAGATTCTGCCCCCCCCCCCCAGAAATCTCAAGAACCTGTCGGTCGATTTCGATGGGGAAAACGCCATTCGATTCGTCATGGCAAGATTGGACCCCGAAAATTTTGGACCCCATTTGAACCCCGAAAAAAAATTGGGACCCCAATTTTTTTTTGGGGGGGGGGTTCAAAAATGGGGGGAAGGGGACAGGGGGCAAAAAATACGACCATTTTTTTTTTAAGGTCATTGCGGGCATGTGGTTTGACCGATTGTCATGGCCGAAACGTTTTGGAGCTTCAAATGTACTGTTCTTCAATATATCAAAAGACAAAACCAAAATAAAAAATAATAGGCGTATTCAGGAGATGTAAAATGGGGGTGATTTTTTTATAACAAATATGTGCTGTCCATGATTGTTTTGGACGACATGAACGTCACATGTGGGCATTATTTGCTGTAATTTGCTAAATGTAATATATTGCGCATAGGCGGATCCAGGAAAACAACGTGGGGGCACCATGCGCGTAACGCTTTTTATCACTTTACTAATTTGAAGTTAGACAACGGTCGTGCACAGGCAACAGTGTTTGTCCGAGCAGTTTTAAACTCACATAATTGAATTAGGCTTAACCCTCGCCAGTGCAGGGGTTGATGCCACCCCCTCGGTTTTTCGGGAATAACTCGCGTAAATATCAACCGATTACGATGAAACTTTCAGCACCGTACTGGTGAACAATTTGACACATACTATGCAATTTCTAAAGTTGTAGGTCACATGACCCGTGACCTTTGACCTGTTTTTCAAGGTCATGTCAGGCGCAACTGGCGTCCCGTAGTATTAATCCTTGTAACTTGTGCAGTTTCATAGTGTTTGTCGTTCAGGATCATATGCACAGGTGTTTCCAGGTGACAGTTGTGGTTTCCACTGAGATTGTGACCTCCATTGACCTTTTCAGAGTCCAGCCGAGGTCACTTACATCCGATGACCTCATATTACTTTTTTTGGCTTCTAGGACGCTGATTTGTGACGCTGATTTCAAATATGGGATCCATTTTACATAATTATATGTTCCACTGGGATCATGCGCCCCTAAAGATCAACCGAGGTCACTGACCTCAAATTACCTGACATGACCCGACATGACCTTTTTGGAATTTGGCAGTTTCTATGACATTTTGTTACGCTGATTTCAAATTTGGCATCCATTTAGCATAATGATGTGCTCATTCGCGATTCTAGCTCGATTAAATTCAATTTGATACGGATTTACCATTTGGTTGAATTTTGGGTCATTGGCATGACTTCAGAGGTCATCTAATGACCTAGGACCTTAAAATCGGATATCAATGGCTTACTCTCTTGACAAGCAACACGCTCGTTTTTTAATCGAAGCTCTAGCCCAATTAGGGGCGAAACGCTGGGGGGGTCGTACCAATCCCCCCCCCCCCCCCCCTTGCACGGTCACGCACTGATCGGACGCTGCACGGGCGAGGGTTAAATACCTACACATCGCATATTGATTGACAGCAGATTTGCGTATATCTGTGACCTAAGGTCAGGTCGATTCCGTGACCTCCCCATTATATGTCAATATGAAGATATGAAAATGCCTCCCATTCAGAGAATACGCATTACATCAGACCAATTACTTCAGGATCATGTTTCTATAGCCCATTCTTGATGACCCTATGCAACTGTTGCTCAGTGACCCCTACAAGGTCATCTTGGGTCAACTGAGGTCAAAACAAAAAACAAAGTGCTCCTTCACATTGGAAAAGAACGTTGAAGAATCGTCAGCTTGGTTCCCTATCCAATGAGAACGTTTGACTGGTTTGTAGGTACATACATATACTTACCGTATCTAAGCGAGGTACAAAGATCCCTACTCCAGCTTATTAAAGGGAATAGTTCACCTTTAACATGGAGTTTTGAACTGAGATAGCAGATTTGTAGAGCAGATCGAAAAATGGGTTGTGTGAAACAATTAGCTCCAAACGTTAAGTAATTTCGACACAGCACTAGTGGCCCCTTTTAAAAGAAGATTCATTTCCACGGAACTTGTTTCGGATTCCCACAACGGTTGTTTACGTTACACGCAGCCTGCGTATATATGTCTAAAGTCCGTCGTTATTGTGTGCAATAGTTTCCATATCCAAGCTATACCATATGCATGACGTCATAATTGTCACGCAATTTTTGTTATGGCCATGAAGGAGAAAAGAGAAACATGCTCATTTTTCGACGGACATCCATCTATCGTCCAAACAAATGCCATATTTGCTTTTTCAGCTCGAAATACCCCGTATAGCACAATTTCAAGGCAACTTTCAAAGTGACCTATTGCCTTTAACCCTATTTGTAACGGGGGGCGGATTACGCCCCCCCCCCCTCATGGTTTTCGCAGATATCTCCAGAATGGCTGGGAGCAGGCCCATTAAATTTTGGGACTTTTCATAGAATTGAATACCACATTTGGAGTCAAAATTTTGAGTTCCTAACCTGAACAGAGGCGGTTTCAGGGCACAGTTTTGGGTGGGTTCGGAGGCGACATTTGGCGATAATACGGAAATGCGATCTTCACGGTTTCTTCCTAACTGCTTCAAGTATGAAGGAGTTACATCGGCTTACGGTGATTGCAACAAGTGCAAATTAGTTGATGTTAATGAAATATCATAAATATTGCATGGCAGAGGCGGTTTCAGGGGCTTGAAAAAGGGGGGAGGGGTTTCCAGGAAGTATTCAATGCTTGGCGGGAAGCCAATAGAGCAATGCAAGGGGCATTTATAGCTATCAAGATGTAAAAGATAGTTTCTGCTTCCATTATTTGCATAATTTATTACATGTAGAGTTTCAGGGGCGTGTTCAGGCACATGAAAAGAGGGGTGACTGGCATGGTGATGACGATATGCCAGCGATAACGGCGCAATAGACGTTTAGCTTATAATGATATATGCACATATGAGGCCAGAAAAGGGAATAAAGTCATTTTTTTACAGAGACGCGCTCAGGAATGGAAGAAAGGGGGTCATATTATTGCAAGGAAACTAAGAGGCATGGACGTACAATGTCATAACATACTGCAGTTTTCGGATGAAACACGCACCACAGGCTACTCTACTAGCGATTATGAGATAATAGGCGATTCCAGGTAGGGTAAAAAGGGGGGTAACCAATGTTAATTGAAGTTGTAAGTGAAATAGTCACTGTTGACTAGTTAGTATCATAATAGCGGATAATATACTTATCAAAAGGTCTTGCGCCGCCCCAGTTTGGATCCTGGATACGCCTATGATGAAGTGCAACATGCAAAAAGGAACTATCTACGATCAGTAAATATTTACAGTGCTGGGTAGCAACTTGTCTGCGGTTAATATTTTTTTTCCAATTTGACCTCCCTTTTTCACTAACCTGGTACCGCCTATGGCAAAAAAATATGATTTATAACTGTTTTGTCTAATGTCATAATCACATACCATTTCATTTATCAAACAAACAACATCAAAAAATGTTTTTATTCCGCATTTACTTCACCCCCATATTGAGTGACCTGCCCACGCCTATGATTTTTGAATTTTCAAACGTCACCGTCATATATCAATTTCCAATTCAATCTCTATCGATTCCTATTAGTTGTGTTAAAATCGGTCGATAAACATGAAAGCTATGTTGGATCAAAAATACCACTCAGATTTGTAGTTTTTGCCCCCTGTTGCCCCCCCCCCCCCCCCCCTCTATCCAAAATTTAGATTTTGTATTATTTATAAATGTAGATTGTGTTGAGGGGAACCAAACACCGTTCAATTTTTTTAATCGGACGAGTAGATCTCGAGATATCCGGGGGGGATCCGCCCCCCCCCCCCCTGTTACAAATAGGGGTAGCCAGGAGCCTGCTACAAATAGGGTTAAGTGGCAAAACAGCTAAACACCCTAAAGTGATAGCTCCATATGTACCGAAAACCTACTCACTAAAATCATCATGCCCAGATCAATGCACACTCAGCTAAAACACGAAGGAAATCAACGGACTCCTACGGTTCCCATGGCTCAGCAGAAGCGAACATTTCTCCCGCCAGCAGGCAAGGCTACCTACCGCCAGGGCGCACAGCCCGGCGCAGCCGGGCGGTCGGCTGAGACCCTGCGGGTGGCGGCGGCGGCACTGCCAATGACGGGTTCCACTGTACACCATTCCACCGTGTCCCAGGGACGTCGCTCAACTAGCGTTTCGTCGAACCACTGGCTATGGTGAGACATCTACCGGGCGATATTTGAACCAATAGTTCCCGGAAGATAGATGTCCTCGGTGTTCTATTTTTGGAGGTCGCAAGCTTTGGCTGCCACTACTTTGTATGTGGCTGGATACCACAATTTTAGCTGCTGCTAGCTTGGATGATGACGATGTCCCCTACCCGGGCGAAATTTGGATATCGCAAGCGTTGGATGGTGCTGTTTTGGATGGTACAAGCATTGAATGCTACAACTTTGAACGCTTCCATATACACCCGTTCAGAGAGCACGAAACGAGGGATTTCGCGAAATAACGTGGAATTGCCGGAGCATGTCACGGCGGTGTTTTCAAAGATGGCGGCCCACTTGGAGGAGATGGGGTATGTGTAGAATCACCGTTATATATGGAAATATGTGATTTTCATAATTGGTAACTGTGTTATAATATGTGGCATGCTTCCAGATGCATATCATGTCTACTTGTCGACCTATTAATAATGAATTGTATATTTAATTGCTTATAGTGGTGCCCTGGTGGTGATGACAATGGCCAATGGTGATGGTTTTTATTCTTGATTTGTTGTGTCATCTGTGATCAACAGTAGTCTCAAAATAATTGCTGCCAACCAAAGATAATTGTTATGAAATAATTGTTTAGATACCTACATGACGCACATACGGCGAACCCGGCGAATTTTTCGCGAAATTCCTACCGAACGACCATGATAAATTTCGCGAAATATTTCGCGAAATTTTGCGCCTTCCGAACGAACCCTAGGTTGACTACATTGGACCAACACTTTTAGACTTTAGTGCAAAATTGCCGACGAGCCCATGCTCCGAATCTATAAGACCGATCCAGGCGATTTCTTCACCATTCGATCCAGCGTGGGCCAAAACGATGCCGTTTTGGATTTTATACAGATTGGTCCACTTTAAGTGGACCAAATTGGACCAAAACTTTTCGTGCAAATTTGCCGACGAGCCCATGCTCCGAAACTATGGGGCCGATCTGATATTTTTTCACCATTCGATCCAGCATGATCCAAAATGGTGCCGTTTTGGATTTTATACAGATTTTATACTTTAAAGGAAATAGTTCACCTTCAACATTAGTTTTAAACTGAGATAGCTGTTTTGTAGCCCATGTTGGGAAACCCCTATCTGCAAGTTTCCTTGACTGAAAAAGACTCTCCAGCCGAAGATATTTGACTTTTTGGCGAAGGAATTCGGCGCATATATGATATACCGTACCGTCTGAAAGTGCCAGCACTGCCATGGAGCATGCGCAGACGAATAACGCACACCATAACATTAATGATTTACGACCTTCTGTCCTGAATTGGCGCGATGTAGGACCATTTTTGAAAATAAAAAAAGAAACTGTTTTCAAAAAAATCGTGTTCTGAAAAAAATTCCGAAGGTGAACTATTTCCTTTAAGTGGACCAAATTGGACCAAAACCACCAAAAAACGTTGCCGACGAGCCCATGCTCCGAAACTATGGGACCGATCTGGGTGATTTCTTCACCATTCGATCTGGCATGGTTCAAACCGCACCGTTTTTGATTTTATACAGATTGGTCCACTCTAAGTGAACCAAATTGGACCAAAACCACCAAAAACCGTTGCCGACGAGCCCATGCTCCGAAACTATGAGACTGATCTGGGAGATGTTTTCACCATTCGATCCGGTGTGGTCCAAAACGGTGCCGTTTTGGATTTTATACAGATTGGTTCACTTTAAAGGAAATAGTTCACCTTCAACATGGGATTTTGAACTGAAATAACAGTTTTGTAGCCCGTGTTGAGAAATCCTTATCTGCAACTTTTCTTGGCTGAAAAGACTCTCCAGCCGAAGATATTTGACTTTTTGGCGAAGGAATGCGGCGCATATATGATATACCGTACCGTCTGAGAGTGCCAGCACTGGTATGAGCATGCGCAGACTAATAACGCACACCATAACATGAATAATTTACGACCTTCTGTCCTGAATTGGCGCGATGTAGGACCATTTTTGAAAAGAAAAAAAGAAACTGTATTAAAAAAATATAATAAAATCGTGTTCTGAAAATTTTCCGAAGGTGAACTATTTTCTTTAAAGGGAATAGGTCACCTTGAAAGTTGTCTTGAAGTTCGACCATTAGGTGCATCTTGAGCTCAAAACTATGAATATGACTTTGGTTTGGACAACTGATGGATATATGTGGAGAAAGAAGTAAGTTTCTCTTTCTATTTCACGAGAAATCGTACGATAGCAGCTGGCGTTCTGGCCCCGCCCCGCTCCGCCTAACGCCAAGTACAGTCTCTGACAAGGGGCCGCCGCGCCGCCCGGGCTTCTGAGCGGATATTAACGAGGCGTCGTGCCCAGAGACTACGTGCCAGAGAGTGTACCTGCCTCCGGCAGCGCGGCGACGAGCGTTCATTCCCCGATCGTGGCCCGGTACAGCGGGACTGAAATCGGGTCCACTAGTCCTGTGTCGAAATTACTTAACGTAGAGAGGTAATTCTTTCACCACAAACCATTTTTAGATCTGCTCTACAAATTTGCTATATCAGTCCAAAACCCCATGTTAAAGGTGAAATATTCCCTTTAAGTGGATCAAATTGGACCAAAACTTTAAGTGCAAATTTGCCGACGAGCCCATGCTCCGAAACTATGGGACCGATCCCGACGATTTCTTCACCATTCCATCCAGCGTGGGTCAAAACGATAAAGTTTTTGATTTTATACAGATTGGTCCACTTAAAGTGGACCAAATTGGACCAAAACCACCAAAAAACGTTGCCGACGAGATCGAACGATCTCCCAGATCGGTCTTATAGTTTCGGAGCATGGGCTCGTCGGCAACGTTTTTTGGTGGTTTTGGTTCAATTTGGTTCACTTAGAGTGGAACAATCTGTATAAAATCCAAAACGGCACTGTTTTGGATCATGCCGGATCGAATGGTGAAGAAATTGCTCAGATCGGTCCCATAGTTTCGGAGCATGGGCCCGTCGGCAAATTTGCACGACAAGTTTTGGTCCAATTTGGTCCACTTAAAGTGGACCAATCTGTATAAAATCCAAAACGGCACCGTTTTGGCCCACGCTGGATCGAATGGTGAAGAAATCGCTCGGATCGGTCCCATAGTTTCGGAACATGGGCTCGTCGGCAAATTTGCACAAAAAGTGTTGTTCCAATTTGGTCCACTTAAAGTGGACCAATCTGTATAAAATCCAAAACGGCACCGTTTTGGCCCACATATATATAT
>JAXIVJ010002561.1:0-105000 GCA_036785665.1 Chirona hameri
GGAAGCTCACCGACGATTTTAAGACAAACCCGAAACGTTATTGGTCGTTTTTGAAATGTATAACTAAAAAATCATGTATATCACCGGTGCTTTATAACTCTGATTGCGTACTCGTGTCGGATGACCTGGATCGCGCGAACGCACTGAACGAGGCGTTCGCTGTCAAGTTCACTGATCCACGTGTGCAGAACCTTCCTCATGCCCCGAGCTACCCAGTCGAAAACATGTGTCGTATACGTGTTTCTGGGGCGGATGTGCGAGCTGCGCTCACCATGGTCAGTCCCAACAAGGCATGCGGGACAGACAACATCAGTGCTCGCATAATCAAGGAGTGCGCGGACGAGCTGGTCATCCCCATTACAAAGATTTGTAACCTGTCGGTGAGGTCCGGTGTCTTCCCGCGGAGATGGGGGCAGGCAAACATAATACCATTATTCAAGAAAGGCGACAAAGAAGAGCCATCAAATTACAGATGCTTCCTCTCTTCGGGAAGATACTGGAACGCGTTGTTTATGATGAACTGTTCCGTCATGTCGTACCGGTTTTGAGCAGCAGCAGCAGCAGCATGGTTTTATTCCTAGGCGTTCGTGCAGCACGAACCTAAGTGTCTATCTTAAGCACGCCTGGGAGGCCATATCCGACGGATATCAGAAGGACGCCATTTATACTGATTACTCAGCCGCTTTTCAGAGCGTTAACCATGCGCTTCTCATTCACAAGCTAAAACACTCCTACCACTTGAAGGAGCTTGCATTGGAATGGTTCGTCTCGTATCTGTCTGATAGACGCCAGACAGTTATCATCAACGGTAAAACCTCCGACTGGAAACCGGTGACCTCCGGCGTTCCAGAAGGATCACTTTTGGCTCCCCTTCTCTTTTCGATGTTCATTAACGATATACCGAGTAACATGGAATCCGGCTGCCTTTTGTATGCAGACGATGTCAAAATTGTCCGCAAAATCACCTCCCCAGCTGACGGACTGTTACTGCAGAGGGATCTCAACCATCTGTCAGCGTGGTCCGTCAGGTGGGGACTGACCCTCAACCCTGCAAAATGCAAATTGTTTACGATGACTCTCAGGCGTGCACCCGTCCAGACCACATATTTTCTGAATAGTACCGAACTGGATCATGTAAGCAAAATTAGGGACCTCGGCGTAACACTAGATACCAAAATAACCTTTGCATCACATGTCTCTGACATAGTCAGCAGAGCCAACCGAGCACTAGGCCTCCTTACTCGTTCTTTTCACGTCGGTACTAGCACTTCAAAATTCAACCGGAGCGCAGCTGCGTACTTCGCGAACGTGCGTTCGATTTTAGAATACTGTAGCGTGGTCTGGGCGGGGGCGGCCAACTCTCACAAGGTGCGGGTCGATCAGGTGCAACACAAGTTCCTCATTTGGATACTCACTCATACATTTGTATTTATTTGTATTTCACTTGCAGCAACTTCCACATCATTGTGGCTATTACAGTGCTGTCGCAATGAGTGATATAATATAAATTCAAACTTAAAAATGATCCTACGACATAACAGAATGAGAGACAATATTAAAGACAGAACAGTAGTTAAAATATCAGGCCGAAATTATAAACATATGAAAATAGTAAGAAATCACGGCTCGGTTCTCGTCAGCCACAGGCGCCAAGCTCAACAAGCCGGATAACTTAAGAAATACAATTAAGTAAACAAATTAGGATGGTGAGGATGAGTGACGATGCCTTCGTGGTTCGTAAATCGTTTCGGCTTCAACTTTGGCATTTTCCATCCCGGATTTAAATTTGAGTTGCTGTTGAAATGGAACCACGTATCTTCACTTAGGTACTAGATACTTCACAGTTGCTTTTGTACGCGAAAGTTTTGTACGCGAAAGTTTTCATTATTTAGATATATTCATCAACATCGATATATCAATCCGGCTTCAGTCTTCATCGATATATCATTCAGGATTCAGGCTTCAGGATTGCTCTTGGTTGGAGTACTTTGGCAAGCAGTTTTTTTGCAACGTTGGAGACTCTCCGTACCACAGTCACGTTCCGCGTAAGAAAACTGTTTGTGATTGTTTAAGACATATAACAGGGACCTCAATGCTCATTTAGTCCATTATTTCAGCAATTATCAGCGTTAAAACTTCGAGGCGTTTTTCGAGGCTAGTATCAGCTAACAGTACTAGTAGTACATCCTCCGGACAAGCTAATTATCTCTCTTATGGTAGCCTTCTGCTCCATTTCAAATTTCCTTCCTTAGCATCACGCAGAGTGCAGCATGACCTGCTCTCCTTGAGGAACATCCTGCGGGGGAAAGTGGACTCACAGGTCCTGCTCGAGTCGTTTCCCCTGCACGTGCCGCCTCGATCGACCCGCACCGTCTCTCTTTTAACCGTGCCTCGAGCACGGGTAAGAACTGTGGACTCTGGGATGTTCTGCCGGCTCCCTAGAGCAATCAATGCCTTTTTAGGCAGTGCTTTTAACGCAGACATCTTTTATGACAGTTTTGGAGCTTTTAGAGCACAGGTGATCAAGTACGTTTTAACCCTGTAGTCTGTGAGTGTAAACTTTAGGCTGTGTGATTATGTGATGTGTGTGCTGCGTTGTGTATTTATTGTTATATCTTACCTTCACGACTTCGCCTGTCAGTGGAGCGTAGCTCTGTTGGCGATCAAATGAAATAAATAAAATAAAATAAAAATATAGTACGTACCAAAGCTAATGCTGAGATGAATATTTTTTTTGGTAGCTTCCTTGGTCAAAACGTCCTTGATGATGGAGATGGTTGATATGTTGTCAGACTTGAACTCTACCTCTCCTTGGCTGTGGAAAGAACAACAAATTATCAAATGACACCCATTTGAAAAATCATGCCATGCCTATTGCGCAAGGAGAGCGTCAATCATATGTTTGCCAATGGCGAGCGTCCACTACGTAAGACATGTCTGCGCGTGCCAGTCCAGCACCACCCTTGTGCGACAAGCGTCCACTACGTAAGACATGTCTGCGCGTGCCAGTCCAGCACCACCCTTGTGCGACAAGCGTCCACTACTTAAGACATGTCTGCGCGTGCCAGTCCAGCACCACCCTTGTGCGACAAGCGTCCACTACTTAAGACATGTCTGCGCGTGCCAGTCCAGCACCACCCTTGTGCGACAAGCGTCCACTACTTAAGACATGTCTGCGCGTGCCAGTCCAGCACCACCCTTGTGCGACAAGCGTCCACTACTTAAGACATGTCTGCGCGTGCCAGTCCAGCACCACCCCTGTGCGTATCATAGCAACGTCTGCTCACCCCCCCCCCCCCCCCCCCTGCTGCAGGATGGCCGACAGGCGGCACCCGCTGCCTGTAGGCGATGTGCAGCATCGTGTCGGCTCACACACACCCCCTGACCGGCGGCACCCGCTGACCTGTAGGTGATGTGCAGCATCGTGTCGGCTCACACACCCCCTGACCGGCGGCACCCGCTGACCTGTAGGCGATGTGCAGCATCGTGTCGGCTCACACACACCCCCTGACCGGCGGCACCCGCTGACCTGTAGGCGATGTGCAGCATCGTGTCGAGGAACGTCGAGACGAAGCAGAGCGTGGCCGTGTCTGTCGACGGCGGCCGCTCCGGCACCTCCGGTAGACAGAACGCCAGCCACGCGTGCACCTCGGCGTAGCTGAACTTGCCAGTCAGCGTCAGGCGGTTGTACGGTCTGTGAAGGGGCGCGGGTGACAGGTCAGGTCAGGTCAGGTCAGGTCAGGTCAGGTCAGAGGGTAGGCAGAACGCCTGTCAAGCGTGCACCTCGGCGTAGCTGAACTTGCCAGTCACGATTGTACAGTCTGTGGACTGGACATGGACGCGGAGCCCGGATGGATGACCAGTCAGGTCAGAGGGCGGTCAGACTGCGCAGGGCTCCCGCGCCGCCAGATCAGGTCACAGGGCGGTCAGACTGCGCAGGGCTCCCGCGCCGCCTGGTCAGGTCAGAGGGGGGTCAGACTGCGTCAGGGCTCCAGACAGGGGGATGCAGTGGCGCGGGTGGGCGACTGGTCAGGTCAGACTGCGTCAGGGCTCCAGACAGGGGGATGCAGTGGCGCGGGTGGGCGACTGGTCAGGTCAGACTGCGTCAGGGCTCCAGACAGGGGGATGCAGTGGCGCGGGTGGGCGACTGGTCAGGTCAGACTGCGTCAGGGCTCCAGACAGGGGGATGCAGTGGCGCGGGTGGGCGACTGGTCAGGTCAGACTGCGTCAGGGCTCCAGACAGGGGGATGCAGTGGCGCGGGTGGGCGACTGGTCAGGTCAGACTGTGTCAGGGCTCCAGACAGGGGGATGCAGTGGCGCGGGTGGGCGACTGGTCAGGTCAGACTGCGTCAGGGCTCCAGACAGGGGAATGCAGTGGCGCGGGTGGGCGACTGGTCAGGTCAGACTGCGTCAGGGCTCCAGACAGGGGGATGCAGTGGCGCGGGTGGGCGACTGGTCAGGTCAGACTGCGTCAGGGCTCCAGACAGGGGGATGCAGTGGCGCGGGTGGGCGACTGGTCAGGTCAGACTGTGTCAGGGCTCCAGACAGGGGGATGCAGTGGCGCGGGTGGGCGACTGGTCAGGTCAGACTGCGGTCAGACTGTGTCAGGGCTCCAGACAGGGGGATGCAGTGGCGCGGGTGGGCGACCAGTCAGGTCAGACTGCGTCAGGGCTCCAGACAGGGGGATGCAGTGGCGCGGGTGGGCGACTGGTCAGGTCAGACTGTGTCAGGGCTCCAGACAGGGGGATGCAGTGGCGCGGGTGGGCGACTGGTCAGGTCAGACTGCGGTCAGACTGTGTCAGGGCTCCAGACAGGGGGATGCAGTGGCGCGGGTGGGCGACCAGTCAGGTCAGAGGGCGGTCAGGGACCCAGGCTACGGACAGAGGTACACTGCTAAAGCGGTGCAGTCTCAACAAAGACTGATAGCGTGCATGACAACGTTCAGGTCAAAACGACAGACATGGCTCCGACAAAAACGTCGTCCTGCCTGGTCCATCAGGTCACACTCAGTCACCAGACCGACATAACGTATAGCGAGAAGAGGTCCCCTCTCATCGACACCCTTCCCACTGCCATGCTCCCTGCACGAGTTCATTAATCCCCCTCCCCCCCCCCCCCCGGCCTCCCCTGACTCACCTATTCGGGTCGAAGCGGTGCGCGCGCATGTGCAGACTGAGCGGCTTGACCTCGAACTCTCGCACCTGGCAGCACTTGGGCTGCAGGCGGGGCGTGACGTAGGCCTGCAGCCGGCCGTACTGACCCTCTATCGTCCGGATCTTCACCTCCAGTCGGGTGGTGTTGGCCTGGCACCGGTACGTGGCTAACAGGAAGTTACCCGCCTGTGGGAGGGAGACGACACATCATATAGATGGTGGGGTGGGATGTTAATCTGGACACATCTCTGCAGCACAGATAAACAACAAAGCCGGTGTCTCGAGCACCTCGTTAGCTTCACGCCTTCTGTCACTCCTTCACTTCCAGAATGTCTCATTTGAAACAGCGCCCAACATCATGAGTGATAGTGCTCCAACTCAAGATAAACTCAGCGGGACAACACAATGTGAAGTTCCGTTGCAGCTCCCCAACATTGCGCCCTATACCCATTACATACCCCATCCATCGACCACGATTCGACACTGTACCAAAGACAGCTGCAGCCTGCAGCTAATGCGAGCATCGCAGCACACTGCCGTCGCCGTCCGCCATCCGCCATCGAGTCGTACCGCCTGGTCGCAGGTGCTGTAGCTGACGACGGCCGAGTTTTTCTCCACGTCCAGCAGGTCGACCGGCACGTCACTCTGCAGCATCACGTTATCGATCGGCGTCTGCACCTCGATTGTCAGCAGGTACGAGGCGTCCTCCTTACTCAGCGTCATCTGAAGACAGGGGACATTAGTCAGCAGGTACGAGGCGTCCTCCTTACTCAGCGTCATCTGAAGACAGGGGACAGCTGTAGTCAGCAGGTACCAAGCGTCCTCCTTACTCAGCGTCATCTGAAGACAGGGGACAGCTGTAGTCAGCAGGTACGAGGCGTCCTCCTTACTCAGCGTCATCTGAAGATAGGGGACATTAGTCAGCAGGTACGAGGCGTCCTCCTTACTCAGCGTCATCTGTGGAAGGGGGATGGTGGCGGACATAAGACGCTACACTCAGCGTTGTACCGACATTTCGACAGGAATATCGGCATTTCCACAGGAGTGCCGATATTTCAATCAGAGGAAGCTCTCGCAGTGAGACCGCACTGTAGCAGAACACCCGAGATTTAGCAACAATGCGCACACGTAACCCCTGACCAGCAACACCACAATCAGAGCCAGCAAGTTGAGTCGCAGCAAGCAACACCCCCACTAGCGACAGTCTGATAAAGGTCCATCAGAGACGATGGTGATCAGACATATTACCGTATCAGCAGAAATACTGAAAAATGTACCTTCCCTCCCCGTCACCTCATCCTCAAGTGTGTGGCAATGTGCCCTATCTGACCCTGTCGTTGACGGAGATGAAGGGGACGGCGGAGATGCCGCCCAGGCTGCTCTGCGTCGTCTGGTGGTATCGCTCCCGCTCCTTGCTGACGCGATCCTGAAGACTCTCCACCTCCGCCCTGCCGGACATGACGTCATCAGCTCATCAGTACGTGGTGATGTCATCAGGAGTCTGTGGAGCGGTCTGTGTGGTCGGAGGAGCGGTCCCTGACGACTGATATATTTAGTCAGGGAGGAGACGCGCTATTCGTGTCAGCTCACAGCCAGTAAATCTGAAGATCGAGCCGACCGAGCTCATTCTAGCATTTATGATTAGCGAGGGTGGTAGCGAAAGTGACAGGCAGACTCGCCATACGATTCGGCAAGAAGATTACTGGATGAGCAGCAATGGACGCACCAAGGGTCTGACAATATCTCTGACATTCTGCCGAACACACAGGACACATTATATGAATACATCCAAAATCAGTATTAACTACCACTGGGCGATCGTGGCTATCTGCATACGAGCCTTGTAGTAGCCTTGCATACGATCATACTTTTTAGAGCTCGCTGAGCATCTCCCGCGCCTCCCCACGCACCATACACACCATGATAAATTCAGCAGCCCTCTTCGCCTGCCTTAGGCGGCTGGAGAGCTGGAGTCAGCCCGCCGCTGCCACACACAGGCGTCAGAGAGCTGTGGCCGGAGACAGCCGTCACGGCAGCAGCGGCCGTGGCATGCCGCCGTCAGTGCCGAGAAACTACACCAGCTGATTGTCAGAGATATAAAGGTGCCGCTGCAGAGGTGCACACAGTCAGAGGAAGCAGCGAGCGAAACACGAGCAGCGGACAGGCAGGCAGGCGGTGCGAGCGTGCGGGGCAAGGCAGAGTGCTTACAAACAAATCAGAGTGGGCGATCACTGATCAGAACAGTGACTTCGCTGTGCAGCTATGTAAGTGACTGATAACATCGCCTAAAACAGTGAAGAGAAAGTTTTTTTTGGGAAAATTGACGCATGGAGAACGTTAGATTGCTGACAGATACGCCACCGTGTTCGGTCTAGAGTGCGGAATCTATAGCTGCGCTGTAGCGCTGTTGAAAACCGAGCCGCTAACGGATCATCAGCGTCAGAGTTGTGGTACCAGCAGACACTACCTGAGGTTGTAGATGCGCTGTTTGGCCTCGGCAGAGAGTGAGATGACCCCCGGCTCCACCTCGTAGGCGTGCCGGTCCCGCTTCTCAGAGGAGAGACCGAACAGCCAGCCTGGCGGCCGGGCATCGACGTCAGGATACAGACAACAGTGACGTCATGAGACCAATAGTCTATACCAGACCGGTACAGATAGAGATACAGAGGCAGCAGTAGATACACAAAGAGCAAAGTCTTCTAACTAGTGTCGCGTTTAAGCAGATGAAGCGGGGAAGGGTAACAAGTAAGCACGGATGACTGACCTGAGTAGGAGGTGACCAGAACCTCCTCGTATTCCGAATTGCTGACATGGCCTCCCTGGACAGAGGTCACTGTCTCTGTTCCAGCCTGGGGACAGAGAAACACACTGAACTCCAGCCTCTCCAATTCAAAACAGAACATAGCAAAATGCTTCACTTCACACCAATTACCCAGAACCCAACCACACCTCAACTAGCCGATTCCAGTTATGTACAGCTGCTGACTGTGTTCCCTACCGCATCCAATATCATATGTTCCACAGCCAGCCTTGCCCTGACCCCAGCCCATCCCACACGCACGCTTCGGACA
Source organism: Chirona hameri (assembly GCA_036785665.1). Taxonomy (NCBI): domain Eukaryota; kingdom Metazoa; phylum Arthropoda; class Thecostraca; order Balanomorpha; family Balanidae; genus Chirona; species Chirona hameri. The sequence goes on from JAXIVJ010002561.1 coordinate 8,225, forward strand.
AAACCCTCACGTAAGTGTATCGCAGCGTGGGCGCCGCCTCCTCGCCGTCGTCGTAGCTGTAGATCTGCACCGAGCCGTCGTCTCGACCGACGATCAGCTCGCGCACACCGTCCCCCGTCATGTCGAAATGGTCCATACAGACGACGCCTGCGCGACTCGAATCCGAAGACGGCTCCACCGTCCACTTGGCCGTCGGCTCGTTCCTGATGAGGTGAGAGGGTGTGTCAGGGTGCCGCTGCTGTTAGGTTATATGAGGCGGGGGAGAGGGGAGGGGGAGGGGGAGGGGGAGGGGGGGGGGGGGGCGTAATGATGAATTAATACGGTGACGATGACAGTCAACTGCCAGTCAGAGAGAGCTGACATTCAGCGCTATCATTACTAAGAGCCAATGGTCTAAGCAATGTGTTGAACCCGCTCCCGCCATTTTGCCGACAGGACTAACAGCCGGGGATTGGAATGAACAGTGGAGCGTACGCGGGTCGAGGCGCCTGAAACATCATCCCCTGTTGCCTGACACGTGACCGCGGTACCGATATCCCACGGCGGCGGCGGCGGCGACGACTGACCTGCCGATGCAGACGCAGCCGATGGTGGCGTCCGTGGTGCCGTACAGCAGGTACTCGGCCGTGGAGCCGCCGTCGCCGTAGAAGAGGTGGAGTGTGGACGGCGGCCCGGCCACCTCCACCTGGTACCGCACGCCGCTGTACTTCATTACACGCAGCGAGCGGTCCCGGCACGCCAGCACAGGCACGAACGCGTTTATCTGACGGAGGGACGGGACGGTCAGCGGTCAGCGGTCAGCGGTCAGCGGTCAGCGGTCAGCGGTCAGCATCAGCAGAGAAGGGAGAGCGGTACCGGCACGCCAGCACAGGCACGAACGCGTTTATCTGACGGAGGGACGGGGACGGTCAGCGGTCAGCGGTCAGCGGTCAGCGGTCAGCGGTCAGCGGTCAGCGGTCAGCGGTCAGCGGTCAGCGGTCAGCGGTCAGCGGTCAGCGGTCAGTGGTCAGCGGTCAGCGGTCAGCGGTCAGCGGTCAACATCAGCAGAGAAGGGAGAGCGGTACCGGCACGCCAGCACAAGCACGAACGCGTTTATCTGACGGAGGGACGGGACGGTCACCAGTCACCGGTCACCGGTCACCGGTCACCGGTCACCGGTCACCGGTCACCGGTCACCGGTCACCGGTCACCGGTCACCGGTCACCGGTCACCGGTCACCGGTCAGCGGTCAGCGGTCAGCGGTCAGCGGTCAGCGGTCAGCGGTCAGCGGTCTATCTAGTCATGTCATGATAGTCAGAGGGATGACTGGTCCCATCACGAACGTTCTAATCTGATTGGGGACAGGGGACAGGTCAGACTAAGCGGGCCAATCACGATTGTCAGTCAGAGGATTGTCTACAGCTGATGGTGAGTCTTCAGAGGTGTTTATTATAAGACTGTGTTTGTATGAACAATATAACCATCAGGATCAGATGATGTTGCCTGGAATATGAAGACCCCAGAAAGTCAGTAGGTGGATGCTCACCCTCTCAGCAGGCAGTGAGATGACATCTGTGATCTCCTCCCCACTGAGGTAGTAGTTGGTGTCCTCGCAGTCATAGAAGTGATTGTAGATGAAGCTGCTGCAGACCAGGAGATTGCTGCCACTCACATGGCTGCAGACAGGACAGAAGAGTCACATATGATGGGTAGCTTTAAGTATGCACAACCAAACTTCCACAGACATTATGATGAGCCGGACCACCTCACAGCTTTCATCAGGATACAGCTACAAAGCATAGATGGAGAAACAGCTAGGATTGAAATCAAGCTAGCCTGTAAAAGTGTGATAACAGCAGGGAATTTTCCACAGTTAATTAATAAAGATATATTTGAAAATGAATACAAATGAATCCTGAACAGGAATCAGGATGCATTGGACATTGATAACATGGGACAGCATCCATGTTTTGTATTGTATTTTTTTGTTTGTATTGTATCATGACTTACATTGAGTGGATGTCATCTGTGAGGTTTGTCTCCAGGCCAAGGAACTGCTTTCCTTTTCTGGTGTAGCCCATGACAGCGTTCCCCGCTGACACAAATATCTTGTCCTTGACTGTGCCTGAGAACCACACCAGATGATTTATGAATCAAATACATCATTCAGAAATGAGATAAAATCAGCTTAGTGAGGATTAACATGAAGTGAACACCTACTAGACTTTGTCATATGAAAAAGAATAGCAAATGACTATTGTGTGCAGTGCACCCATTAGGTAAGAAATCAACTGTATTATCAGGGCTATACTAACCAAGAGCTCCTCCCAGCTGCATGTTTGTAATTGATTTTCCAGGAAGTGTCTTGAATATGACTTGCAAATCATTCTTCTTGAAAGAAAATAGCTGGACAACACCATCTTTGTCTCCAACAGCAACCTGGAAAGACAGATCAAAATTGCACTGAAATATATCAATACTGCAAACTCTGTGGAATTATTAACATATTTTGACCTTAGCCTCAAATTGTTTAAAAAACTAATTAAAAGCTAAAATTGTTTTGGGTATATTTGGGTACAGCCAACATGATCAACTGCAGCACACAACACTTTGATTTGAGTTTTCAAATCTTTAAAATGTGAAAATGTGAAAGATTTGACTTGGGCAGGCTGGAAAATTGGACAACATATCCACCTCATGATGCTATCAAAGCAGGAAGACCAATAGCAAAGCATTTAATCCACCAAATCATGACCAATGGAAGGAAAATGTATGATCATCCACTTCAGAGCTTCTTCAGGATAGGGAAAGTAGGCACCATTGGCTTACTTTTTGCAGCTTGCTTCCTTGAGTTGGGGGAAGCAATTTGGTTGTCCTTGGGAGGGTGGTTGCTATTTGAGTATAGTCAATACGATTCAGATTTATATCCATGCTAGAAACAATTATTGCACTTCCTGCCCTGCGACCTAAGTCAACTTGAATGAAGTATGTTCAAATGTCTGGGCTTATTTCAAGCTAACATTGACATGGACTTGACTGGAACAAGTAGCACATGAGAGAATATACCATGCAATATTTCCATGCGCACCAATTATCAAAATATAAAACACTAAATCAATCCCTTGAATCAATCTATCAAATTGATTTCAAAATATTGCTAGCCGCGCCAAAGTTTGCATTCAAAGTAGTCTTCTGCTTGGTATGTCGCTGAATGTGGCGCAAAACAGGTCAGCTGGCGTAATTTGAAATGTAGACTTGTGATCAGTGAAGACCCCGAAAAAGCAAGTAGGAAACTGCTGTGAATTACCAAAAAAAAAACAGCGATTTGACGATCCCCATGGACCAGTTGTTTACGAGATAGGTCCGGGGGGGGGGCGATATTAGTAAAGTAATCTTGGGGGCGACAGCCCTCCCCCGGTTGGTTCCGCAGCGCAGCGAGCGGAGCTTTCTAATCTTGGGTCCCTGCGACCGTAATTGCTGTAAAGGTTAGGTCAGGTTCGATTATGTTATTACAATATTGTTTCTTGTCACATCCTGGTCTACGGATATCGTCAGATCGCTGTTTTTTTTTGGTAACGCACCGCAGTTCCTTACTTGCTTTTTCGGGGTCTTCACTGATCACAAGTTTACATTTCAATATACGGGGTCAGCTGCCAATATTTTGCTGTCTACGGCCTTGGTTTTGCTATTTGATGACGTCATGCACATATTGAGGTCACATTTTTGCATTGTTCTCACATTGATGAGAGCTATTTCAAGTAAAAGTGCCAATTAATATATCGCACATAGGCTACTGAAAACGACACTTAAAAATTAGTATATTATATTTGTTGTGCATCCATTCCATACTATAGAGATGGACGGAACAGGACTGTTCGATGTATTTGGCCATGGGGTTACTTTTCCACATAGTACTTAACATCTCTACTTTTTCTCTGCCTTCGGTTCCCATCGGTTTTCGGCCACACATTCACCCGGCCGGATTTTGCAAGATGCTCTCCCGATTGGCGCCGAGAGTGGGTAAGTCTTGGTAAAATAATTATATCAGAGCATATTAAGAAAATGTTAAATTTGTAGTTTAATATGTCGTAGATATGCGTCTTTATGTGATATGTTGTGCGGTAAGTTCGCTTTAGATGCGTCACATTGGCTCCCTTTTATCGTCTGAACATTCTTGCCTGTTCAATGCGGGAGTTTATTGTAAATATTTGTATCATAACAACTATTCTTTTGTATGAGCATACCATTGTTCGATTTAACATTATAATATTGACCAGCACCCGTTGTTTTCAGTGTTAGGTGTCTGGCAATTCAGGTGCAAGCCATGAGGTCTAAACAATTGCTATTAATTTCAATTTTTGCATCTTTTCAAGTTATGTTAAAGGTCCAATCACCAGTCAGTCAAACACCAGACATCTCATGCCATTAGCCGGTGCACCTTAAAACCCTAATAATAATCATCATCATGCCATTAGCAGTGTATCAGTGCTTTAGTGGACTGGTATCATCTACACTACACTAGCAGCAGCATGAAGTCTGGTATTTTTACTTTACAAGCAATTGGACCCTGTGTGAATAACATAACCCTTAAAATATAAATATTTGGTTAAAAATTAAAAGTAGACTGCTACCAAAAGTATGAATAATTCAGAGTGTGGATCTACCATGACAAAGAGGTGCATTTCATTTGCCAGATTCAAGTACACTGGTAAATTGTGCAAATACATCCAGTCCCAGTGGCTACATTCATTTATACTGAAATAGTATTGCTGTAACATATTATAGAGATGGACGGCTGTGCTCCAGCTCCTGTGATATAAATTCTTCAAGTTACAGAAAATTTATGTTCACAAAAATTTGACATTCCAGGATGAGCCCATCTTGTGGTACCATTAAAAATAAGTTATGTCTCAGTTAAAATGCTCAGTTGCTGAGAAGACATCTTCTCTTCTCTTTGCCTTCTCTTTGATTGCCATCAGATTTACTGCTTCCAAATTGAAATGGAAAGTCAATTGAAGCATGGGAGAATGCTTAGTCAACATGTTCCTGCTCACTAGTAACTGTCTTGCATTTCTTGTTGTATCGACTACCTACCTTGTAGCATTTTAATAAAGCTGAGTGCAGTGATAATTTAGACAAAGGCTATGCATTTATGTAATACAAATTATTTGATATTATTTTACCTAGAGTCCATCTGCAAGTTCAGAACTGTTCATGCATACATTTTGCACTCCAAGTTTTTTTTAGTGTGCTGATTCCAAATCTGATACTCATTTGTGGGGCAAATCCAGACAGTTATTTATTCACCTTTTTTTGGAAGGATTCAATCATGATTCATTTTGGAATATGAATGATTCAGTCACCATTTGATTCATGGATAACCATTTAGAGAAAGATTCTTTCTAATTCAAAGAATCGTTCAAAGAAACGTTTTTTTATCTTATGTTTGACTCACCATTGAAATAGCATTGCACAGTCTTTTGTATTCAATAAGCCTTGTTTCTATGTGGTTTTTGATTCAATCATGATTCAATCATGGTTCATGAATACAAAAAATCTGGTGGTGAATTGCTTTCTTCTTTGATTCAAGGGATTTTGATTAAACAATTCCAATTGATTCAATCAGAGTCAAATCAATAACCAGTCTGGGCAAATAAACTATCAAATCATCATAACTTACATCATCATCACATCTGCTGCTGCTCCACATTTGACACAATGGTTAGGGGTTAGGTTATGGCTCATTTGCCCAACAGTTGTGTGTCAGATTTAGAATCAGCACACTATTTAACCTCGGTGAGATTTATGCATGAAATTTTAGTTGGCTCTAGACTGGTTATTGATTCAACTTCTTTTGAAATGATTCAATCATGATTAATTTTGGAATCTCAATGACCATTTGATTTACACAGAAAATTTAGAGAATTAATTATTTTTGATTCAAAGAATCAAAAAAAAATATTTTAATTCATTCACGTTTTATTCAACATTTAAATATATGTGGTGAATTTATGTAAAATGAATACAAATGGAAACATACATATATATAATCATTAAAACATTGTTACAGCAATACTATTTCAGTATAAATGAATGTAGCCACTGGGACTGCATGTATTTGCACAATTTAACAGTGTACTTGAATCGTTAAATCTTTTGATTCAATCAGCCTTGATTTGATGCAGGTTTTGATTCAATCACAATTCATAAATCAAAAGATCTGGTGGTGAATCAATTATTTTTGTATTCAAGAAATTTTGATTGAACGATTCCAATCGATTCAATCAGTGTCCCAGTCTGGTTGGCTCCAGATAAAATTGTAGTCAAAGTCAAAGAAGTTAATGCATACTGTGACAAGTGATACATATAAATGCAGATGTTCTTGTGTCCATGGTATGATAATTGTTTGAGTAAAATAGGAGATACTTTGAACACCATTTGTCTAACTATTCAAGAATTTGATTTCAATCTATTTTCAATCTTTTCAACTGAATTTTCATATTGTTTTCTTCAAGAATGTAAATTTATTGAAACAATCAATTAACTGGCTATATATGTATAATACATTTGATTATTGCAATACAAAAATACACAATGAGAATATGCATAAGCAGTGTGGCCCAGACTGGTTATTGATTCGACTCTGATTGAATTGATTGGAATCGTTCAATCAAAATCCCTTGAATCAAAGAAAAATCGATTTACCACCTGATTTTGTATTCATGAATCATGATTGAATCAAAACCCGCATAGAAACAAGGCTGATTGAATCAAAAAGACTGTGCAATGCTATTTCAATGGTGAGTCGAACGCGATTTGATACATTTCTTTTTTATTCTTTGAATCGGAAAGAATCATTTCTAAAAATGGTTATCCATGAATCAAACGGTGACTGAATCATTCATATTCCAAAATGAATTGTGATTGAATCCTTCCAAAAAAGGTGAATCAATAACCAGTCTGGTGTGGCCTGAAATGAGCTCAGCTCAGTGTATGCATATTTTAGAATAGTCTAAGTTGGACATCCTCTGTGTAATATATGAATCATTCTGATTTACATCTCATTTTCAACTCAAATGGTTTTTGTTCTTCATCTTTTGGAGAACAAACTTTGAATTGCAGCCAAATTGATGACACTATGGTGCATTTGTACAATTCCTCCCCCTACACAATCTTAATTTGTGTTCTTTGGAAAATTATTATTTAGTATGAATGATGACATTTAAAAATACTTGTAAAATAGCGATGTTTTGAAATTGAAAATGTAATAGAATATAAACCATTAAACATTCATGAAACAAGACTGTGCAAAATGCCTGATAGATCCCCATGATTGTTGATGTTGCTCTTGGGAAAGCACTGCAGGTGGTTTTGAGTTCCCCTCCCATAAAAGCATCAGGATTTTGTATTCATGTCTAGTCTCTTATTGATTTATCTTACCAACACAGCTATTCTTGATATTGGTATGTACAGTGGCCAGATGCTTACATTGTCCGATTAACCCGCGCACTGCAGGGGGGAGGGGGGGGGGGGGGGGCGGTTGATTTCCGCCCCCCCCCCCCCCCCTCAGGTTTGTCAAAGATAGCGAAAAAACGGGGGCGCGTAGCTCCGTCGGGTTTTCGCACACCTGTTAGGACTTCAATTGCGCACACTTTGTAAACAAAATAACCAAGGGTCATATTAGGTCAGGTCACCAGACCAGGTCAAGTGACCCCACCTCCAAAAATGTTTGCAGTTGTGCAAAAGCCAGAGTTTTTCACCGATCAGTTTGAAACTTGCAGGATGTCATGAGGGCATACCTACTTACAATTCGTTTATCTCGGAATTTTGATATCAGTGACCTAAGGTCAGGTAAATTTCGTAACCTCCCCATAATAAGTCAATGGGGAAATATACAAATGCTAAGGATATGCATGATATTAGTCCAATTACTTCTGGATCATGTTATTATAGGATATTATTGATGATCCAAGTGTCAGTTTTGTTCAGTGACCCCTATAGGGTCATTTAAGGTTATGCGAGGTCACCATCACCTTTTTGTCAATAACTCCCGACATAATGGAAATAGAGACGTAAAAAAAGACATCAATGTGTTTGTCTCGTCAAGACACGTCTTCCCATATGAAACATGCTCTACTTGGGTCACCACTTGACCTTGACCTGAGGTCAAATTTTTAAGTTAACTTAACAAGATCACCATGTATATCATTCAAAGCGTCTTGACAAGATAAACACAATGACTTAAACAGTTTTCCGTTATCTTTATTACATAAAAAGTTAATAGCGAAAAACGATTTAGCAAAAACGTCATTTTTTTCTTTTTTGACCAGTGTCAGTGTCCTAGCATTGGGAAATTTGGGTGGAAAATGACACACTATGGATACTATTTTTCCACTCTTTTTCCGGAGTTTTACTGTGAATTTTCCACTACTTATTTTAAAATGTATTGGTTAATGGGAAACCTGATATTGATTTATGGATGTAATGATAGGGACAGCCTGTGGATGTAAAGACAGGTAAGAATTGGCATAGGTAATAACTAATTTTGGTGAGCAGGTAATTGGGTGATAAAGCCTGGCATGTATGCTTTTTGATTGTATTTTCCACTCTTAATACTTACTTTTAGTCAACATTTTCCACTCCACGCCCCAGCTCCAAAGCAATTCTAGGAGCCTGCCTCTGGAGCATCAAATATTGACCTGAGATCAAATTTGAGGGCACCTTAGCGATTGCAAATTTCACTGGCTGGCGTTTGATTTTTTTTCCGTTTGTTTCTAACTAGCATAGTTTTTGAGATATAGGGGAATTTCTGGAGAAATGTCCTAAAACAGGAAAAACTGGAAAATTTGACCTTTGATGACCTCTGGTGACCTCAATTTTGACCTGACCTAAAACAATAGTGAAATACTTTCGATAGAACATATATCAAGCTATCAAATGCCGTGTACCGCTTCTCGCTACGTAGCGTAGTTTTCGAGATCTCAGGGGGGGGGGGCGGAAATCACCCCCCCCCCTGCAGTTCGTGTTCGGCGCAAAGCCCCTGCAGTGCGCGGGTTAACAGGGGACCTGTCAGCCCCCCCCCCCCTGCAGTTCGTGTTCGGCGCAAAGCCCCTGCAGTGCGCGGGTTAACAGGGGACCTGTCACCCCCCCCCCCTGCAGTTCGTGTTCGGCGCGAAGCCCCTGCAGTGCGCGGGTTAACAGGGGACCTGTCAGGCCCCCCCCCCCCTGCAGTTCGTGTTCGGCGCAAAGCCCCTGCAGTGCGCGGGTTAAGACTGCTGCATGCCACTGCATTTATCCATATCTAGTGTCAAAGTCCATTAATATGGCTGACAGAACAACAGAAGTGGCTGGTATCCACTCACTGTACTCACCTTGCATGTTGTGTGCCAACAGAGATGGGCTGGCATGTTTGGTTTGGTTTGGTTGGGACATGGGGAAAAGGCCGTTTCGGTCTACTTGGACCATTGCGCAGCCATGGGATGAAGGAGAAGGGGTAAAGTGGGTCAAAATGGAACGTTGACGGGGCCACCGTCCATGGACTTACAGGGCCCTTCCCGCAGGGCGAAGCTGCGAGGGCCCACACCATGCAGACGGCCACCACTCCCGGGGGTGGCTCGGGGGCCACCACATGCCCGGTGGCCAGCGACCACCAGACCCGGGTTAACGTGGGCGTGACAGAGGATGGAGGACCGGCAGTGAGGAGGATTACAATGGATCTGCTGGCGTGCTGTACTGACACCATTTATATGTTTTGTGCCAACAGCCTTCAGCCGGCCGGTGGTGCTGGCGCTGCGCTCCAGCTCCACCACAACCCCGAAGCCGGCGGCAGCGGCCGCTGTGAAGGCGGACGGCGAGCGGGACCTGGTCAACTTCCCCCGCCGCGTCCGGCCAGAGCTGCCCGACAAGGTCCGACTCGGCCTGCTGCCCGAGGAATGGTTCCAGGCCTTCTACAAGAAGACCGGCGTCACAGGTAACATCGACGGTCTTGAAAGAGAACGGAACCGTCATCAGTATAGTGTGACTAGGTGGTGCGTAAGTAGGTCCCTTTTCCGTGTTGGATGATGGGTGAGGATGTTGAACAGTTCTGGATTAATGGGGTATTTATTGTAGTCCTTTTCAGTAGGTAATTAATGCTCGTAACGCGTCTATAACGATCTTGCATCAGTTCGTATTTCTGGATAATCAACTGAACGCCCTCTCTAATTCAGTTTGCAGCTTTCGAATGGTTTAGAGTCTCGCGTCATCTGGAAAGGAGACCCATTCTGTACCGGCCGCTAACAATGGCGCCTGCGCTCTCCGCCAGGACCGTACATGTTCGGCACTGGTCTGCTGACATTCCTGTTCAGTAAGGAGATCTACGTGATGGAGCACGAGTTCTACACCGCCATCACGCTCTTCCTCTTCGGCACGCTGCTGTACAAGAAGGTCGGCCCCTCACTCTCCGAGTACCTCGACAAGAGGATTGACGTGAGTACTGAGTATGCAGGCTGTCTCACAAGTCTTCTCTAACTTATCGCTGGTGTGCTGCATTACAACTGTTATGGATAGGTCTATAAATAATGCCACAAAATGTAGTGGATGTCCAACAGTAATTGTCATCGGTACTTGAATGTCTAATGTCCATGTGTTGATGATTAATTGTTCTTGATTATAATTTGCCCACTTTTCTAGCCTATGTAATTCTGCGTTCTGAATGTATGCCCTTTGCCCGGTACTAGGTAACGGTGTCCACCTTCCTCTCTACTGCTATCAGTGCAGCTCACGCCCTCTGTTGTACCCCGTGTACAGGAGTACGAGGCCGGCTGGGCCGAGTACCGCGGCAACCAGACGGACGGCCTGGTGGCCGCCATTGAGGAGGAGAAGAAGCAGCAGTGGCAAGCCGAGGGCCAGCACGTGCTGTTCGACGCCAAGAAGGAGAACGTCGCCCTCCAGGTGGAGGCCGCCTTCCGGGAGCGCCAGATGACCGTCTACAACGAGGTGAGGCGGCTCGGCACCGGTTGTACTCGCTCAGCGATGGGAGGACTGAACGTCAAAGGACTGGGGTGACTGGGACGAACTGACGGGTACAGGGCGGGGGTGACCAGAACTATAACAGCTAGAGGCGCCCGTCGGGGGCATGGCCGCTGCGCACGTGCAGATATTACGGAAAGCAATACATTGTGGCTGGTGTTCGATATAATTAGTTTCGTTGAATTGTTGATGGAAAGCTACATTGAGTTGAAAGATGCAATGAATTGCGTTCCGAAACATGTGGAAGGCTTACGGTTTGACGGCCGTCGCATCTAGTGCATCAGAGGTTTTCATCTCTGATCGATCAAAGATGACCGTCCCAGTCGACTTTCACTTGCCACCACTGCACCGCTCCACTCACCAACACATCGAACACATCCGGGCGTGCGGGCGTATCCCGGCACCACTACACTCACCAACACATCGAACACATCCGGGCGTGCGGGCGTATCCCGGCACCACTGCACTCACCAACACATCGGACACATCCGGGCGTGCGGGCGTATCCCGGCACCACTACACTCACCAACACATCGGACACATCCGGGCGTTCGGGCGTATCCCGGCACCGCTACACTCACCAACACATCGGACACATCCGGGCGTTCGGGCGTATCCCGGTTTCTACTCTGAACCTCCGTGATGCCCTGAAGGCAAACCCTGACACCAGGACGACCCACCACGTGTTCACCCGCCGCCACTGACCTTCCGTACCACCTGCCTCCACAGGTGAAGCGGCGGCTCGATTACCAGGTGGACACCCAGAACGTGGCTCAGGGCTTCCAGCAGAAGCACCTGGTGAACTGGGTGGTGGACCAGGTGCAGAAGTCCATCACGCCGCAGCAGGAGAAGGACGCCATCAAGCAGTGCCTCGCAGAGCTCAAGGGCTTGGCCGTCAAGGCGTGAGGCGACGCAATTAGTGTGAATACGTGCGCACCTGAGAAGCAGCGACAACTGACTGGGAGAGAGTGATGACCGTCAATATATGGGAAATGTGATCGGGTACGGATTGTTTGTCGATCTCAAAGGAGAATGTTGTTTCTGGTTGTTTTCTTGAAGCATCGGAATGAAGCATGAATTTCGCGACGCGATAATCCGCATCTTTGGGGTAATCTCGTGATGGCGAACTAAAATTTACTGCGATGCTGGCAGGCTCATCAAGCCAATCATACACACTTCGTTTACCACCTCACACACTTCGGTTACCTAGAAAAGTCGCATAGGATAGAAAAGAATGTGTTTTTATTCATATCCTCAACCCAACACGTTTATATATGTTTTTGGAGCAGGCGTGCACGACCGTCCGATTTCTCAACATTGAACGCGCTGGGGCGGCGTTGGCGGTCAGCCCGATTCAACCGGACATCACACGTCATTCTGCACTCCACCCAGACAGACAGCGCCCGCCCCCTCATTCACACAGGATCCCTCGCGCTGGCGGAATCGTCCCCTTCGCGGCCACACCATCAGTCTCCAACTAACAAATCAACAAGAACGCCGTCCGAGAACGTAGGCGACAGAAGGGAACGCGACGTGAGCCGGCCGATAGAGCGTTTGATCTGCACATATGAACATCAGAACAGGGCGCTGGCGTCGTCAATGGCGGCCGTGGCGGCTGCGGCCATGCTATATATTCTGTTCTGATGACCCCCATACCACGGCAGGTTCGGCCGGCGGCTCGTGTTGGCCCGTATTACAGCAGCTCCACGCTGCAACACGCCACGCCACGCCCGATATAAATGTTCTCTCACGTCACGTCACGTCACTATCCACTCCAAGGCATCTCACACCACAATCCACGTCACTATCCACATTACGCACGGCACGACGGCGTCCTGCGGCGACACATCCGCCGCTGCTGTCGGCGGCTCGACACAGGCTCTTCTCAGGCTGCTCGCGCGACCCCGTCTTCGGGCGGCGGCGTCTCCTGCCGAGCGGTGCGCCCCCGTCGTTGACCGGCGGTCTCTTGCCGAGCGGTGCGCCCCGTCGTCGGTGTTTCTTGCCGAGCGGTGCACCCCGTCGTTGGGCGGCGGCGGTCTCTTACCGAGCGGTGCGTCCCGTCGTCTGTCGCGGAGGTTGTCGCACGGAATGCAGGGGGCTCTATCGGAATTGCAGAGGGCTGATCCGCAGTCCGATACACTCGCGGCCCACCTCGGACACCGTGCACACCTGGGAACAGACGCATCAAGTGAGGACGTCAGGTCGGCAGGATATATGCAATACTCGAAGTGGGGCGTCGAGAGCCCGAAGCTTCGTGGGCAAGTTGGTGCAAGGACATGACTCACAAATCACCGAAGCGTCACATGCCGAACCTTGCCTACCAGTCAAAGCTGAATCGTGCCTCCTGCAAATACGATAATAACGTACGGACGTGAATCGGCAGTCATCACACGCCTATAAACCAACGCTGCCGATAGTCTCCGCAGAACGCCATTGACTGGGGGAGCGTTAAACGCCCCCTGGTTATCTTCTGAACCAATGGTCGCAGCCAGACGCGCAAGGCGGCAATCGAAAGCTCTCAATGAGACGAATATAAAGCACGTTAAATATGTCAAAATGAGGTAAAATGTCAGGTCACGGTCAGGTCAAAGGTCAAAATCGGCGTATTTGAGTTTATGGGCCATAATTTCCATCCAAAGCTTTCGATTGCGACCAGTTTCACCCAAAGTACTGCCAAAGGTATGATACATATCCCGCATGATCTAAAGTGAGATTGTTGGCTAAGGTCAAGGTCACAAAAGGTCACTATGCTCAAAATATCTACGAAAGTCTGCAACACATGTCTAATGAATTATTTTCCACGTATAATTCGATAGTGATAGTCATTTTACCACCTGACTTCATTTACGTGAAGTAAATGTCAATTTCAGGTCAAGTTCAGGTCTCCGAAGGTCAAAATGTTTAATTGTTAAATATAAACAAAAAGGCATGATGCTAGACCAGTTTCGTCTCAGAAATACAGTGGTGACATTTATTTGCCTGTATCTAGTCGATAAAAGCCATAAAACGCAATTAAAAAATATGACGTCATGAGTTACCCATACTATAGATGTCATAAGTCAGTCAAAAATGGAGATATCAGTTTGAAATTTGGTATGGTAGTTGCCTAGGTATGGTTCTCTGACATATCTTCCGGTTTTTGAATATTTTACAAAATTTTGATTTTGTGATGATCCCCTAAAAAAAGTCGAGTTTTTGGGGGTCAAAAACTAAATTTTTCACAAATCCGAGATGGCCAGTTTGTAGCCGTTGCAATTTGCTATCTTTTGGTGCTTTTCGATTGCATTTTGCTTCAAATGTGGCATTTGTACGGCCTGGCAAAGTTGAGCTGATTTTGGTGTAAAACTCGTGTGTAGTGACGTCACTACATTCGCTATAACTCGAAAAAATTCGACGATTTTTTGTCTTCATTTTTGCACACAAGACGTAAAAATTATTTATAAGAAGTTACCCAAAGTTTCACGTTGATAGCGCTATTAGTGTTTTAGCTATTGCGAACATTCATCAGGGGGCGTTAAACGCCCCCTCCCCCGTCAATGGCGGGTTAATGGTGGAATCTTGGTCTGGTCGGCGCTCTCGTGTCGCGCGTGGCTCACCTTGCAGAGTGATCCCTTGTAGTCTGGGACGTAGGCGGCCGAGCAGAAGGGGCACTTGGCGTCCGGCTTGCCGCGGTAAATGGGCCGGTAGGTGGCGGCGCACAGCGAGAACGGGTTGTGCTCGTCATACTGCAGCTGGTGCTCGTCCGTGGGAGTCTTGTCACACACCTGTCGCGGAAAATCGGGGTGCGGTCAGGGTCACCATCGATACAGTGTCGCCACGGGAGACGCACGAGCGCACATATAGACATACGTGCCTTCAGTTGAAAACAAGCTTAATATGTTGTCATTGGTGTGTGTCCGTGCTACACGAATTGCAGGTATATTGTGGCGTAGAAAACCACTCCAGGAGCATTGCGTTCAACCACACAAGGTGATACAATATCGCCAAGTGACTTGATGATTTAACCAACAGACCATTTTTCACGGAAAGCATTAATGGTGATATTTCAAATCGTTAATCGAATCATCGTTAAACGAACAATACACGACCATGACGGGCCTGGCTGCAGCGGACAGCAGCAGCGATGGACAGCGGCCACGGCTAAGCAGCTCCAGCTACCCACCTGGAGCACTTTGCGTGTCTGCTGGGACACCTCGGGCCTCGGGCCCAGCTCCAGCAGACGGCGAGCGAAGCTGGCCGCCGTCTTGTAGTTCTTCAGCTTGAAGAAGAGGTTCAGCGCCGTCCGTAGCGTCAGAACCTGGCCAAACAGACGTACTTAGTGACAAACAGCTAGTTATGGTCAGAACCATACGGTAACGATGGCTGGTACAAGACGATTACAGATCACACCAACTACAGCTGGCCAGACCAGGCCGGACCAGGTCAGGTCAGACCAGACCAGACCAGACCAGACCAGACCAGACCAGGCCAGGCCAGGCCAGGCCAGGCCAGGCCAGGCCAGACCAGACCAGACCAGACCAGACCAGACCAGACCAGACCAGACCAGACCAGACCAGACCAGACCAGACCAGCTGCGAGGCCTGCCAACCGCCAGACGGGACCGCAGCTAACCCTTTCGTGGGTGGCCATTATGATTGCCGACTGGTCATACATTTCCCTGATCTTTACCGGCATCGTCGGTCAGTAGAAAGACTTGACTGAAGAGAGTTCGTTAAAGGGAATAGTTCACCTTTAACATGGGGTTTTGGACTGAGATAGCAGATTTGTAGAGCAGATCTAAAAATGGTGTGTGGTGAAAGCATTACCTCTCTACGTTAAGTAATTTCGACACAGGACTAGTGGGCCCGATTTCAATCCCGCTGTTCCGGGCCACGATCGGGGAATGAACGCTCGCCGCCGCGCGGCCGGAGACAGGTAAACTCTCTGGCACGTAGTCTCTGGTCACAACGCCTCGTTAATATCCGCTCAGCCGCCCGGGCGGCCCTTGTCAGAGACTGTACTTGGCGTCAGGCGGAGAGGGGCGGAGCCAGAACGCCAGCTGCTATCGTACGATTTCTCGTGAAATAGAAAGAGAAACTTACTTATTTCTCCACATATATCCACCAGTTGTCCAAACCAAAGTTATATTCATAGTTTTGAGCTCAAGATGCACCTAATGGGTGAACTTCAAGACAATTTTCAAGGTGACCTATTCCCTTTAAGCAGCTGCGCTGGCATCTAACAGCCACTAGATGATTAACTGATGCTTTCTAGTCTCTACGTCAAGTGCGATGACGGGCGGCCGACCTGGTGGACGGGCTGGATGTTGCAGTGTGTGAAGTAGGCGGCCATTTCACACAGTCTCTTCTGCTCCTCCAGCGTACCCTTCGGCATCTCCTTCCGCTGGACCTCCATCGACAAACCTGCAGTGGCGAGACACAATGTGCAAACGGTCAGAGACATAGCTATTCGCCAATGTTCCCACGAAAAGGTGACCAGGAATGTCCCCTTCCTCCACCACAAGGGTACAAAACCGTAAGTTAACACCATTACGGAAACAAAGCCAGTCGTCACCAAAGCTTATAGGTACTGAGCAAAGCCGTCAAACGGATCGTGACTAAAGCTCAGACGTAACTATCGAATGCCGACCTACGAAATCACACTCTCATTGCAATAATTTTCAACACAATTGCCTGGAAGAGTACGTTAACTCGGATTCGGATCCGCTGACTTCCCCTCTCATGCATGACACTGCCCAGAATCCGGTCCGCAACCCCAGCTCCACACGTACCGAGTACGTATTCCCTGCAGATTTGCATCAGCTGGGTGGCCTCGGCGATCTCCTGCTTGGTGTTGACAGCCAGCAGCGGCACCGACAGCAGGATGGCGCGGAACCGCTCCACCGCCTCCGCGAACTTGCCGGCCGTCGTCAGCTGGTAACAGCTCTGAGGGCGGGCAGATGACTGCGTCAGACATGCAGTCGCGACAGGCCCAAGCGTCCAAGCCTTATAGTTTTAGGAGGATCGGTAGGTAGCGACTACTGCCAACCGGTTGGCATAGACAGGGGAACTAACCGAAGATGCCGAACACCGAACACAGAACATAGAAAACATAGCGGTACGATGCGCTACGATTGCTAAACACAAAACAGCGGTAAACACAGTCGCCATCGATTAACAGTCATGTCACAGATTTTGGGGAAATATGCCACTTCCGTCAGAAATGGCGATATGTCCGATAAATACATATTTGTCGCAATGAATCGTCCTGTCAAATGTCCAATGAATCGTCCTGTCAACAAATGTCCAATGAATCGTCCTGTCAAATGTCCAATGAATCGTCCTGTCAAATGTCGCAATGAATCGTCCTGTCAAATGTCCAATGAATCGTCCTGTCAATGTCGCAATGAATCGTCCTGTCAAATGTCCAATGAATCGTCCTGTCAACAAATGTCCAATGAATCGTCCTGTCAAATGTCTCGACGAAATAAATGACCATGCCTCATTTTGTGCCCGCTGACCTAACAACGAAATCCAGCTGTTTCAGGATTACGACATGTAAAGCACTCCCGTGGACTATCAAACTATCAGTGCTCTATCAATCCTCACGCGGCTGGCTTCCCTCTGACCCCTCCGACCCCTCTGACCCCTCCACTTCCCCGAGCCCCCGGCCTCACCTGCAGCCTGGTGACCAGGTCAGTCAGCTTGGCTCCGACCGCCGGCAGGCCGGCCTTGGCACCAGCCTCCTTCCAGTTTCTGTGCGGGTGTCCGAACAGGGGCGGCGTGCTGGCCAGCGCCGGGAAGCAGGAGCGCGCCGTGCTGAACATCTGCAGGCAGAGCTGGCGGTATGGCGCGAACGCCACCACGCCCAGCTGGTCGTGCAGCAGCCGGAACGCCGACTCCAGCGAGCCGGCCATCACGTGGTCCACCGGTAGCTGGGAGGTGCGCGTCCACACCTGGTGGAGGGGAGGGGAGGTCAGACCGGTCCGGAACGCCGACTCCAGCGAGCCGGCCATCACGTGGTCCACTGGCAGCTGGGAGGTGCGCGTTCACACCTGGTGGAGGGGAGGGAGGTCAGACCGGTCCGGAACGCCGACTCCAGCGAGCCGGCCATCACGTGGTCCACCGGCAGCTGGGAGGTGCGCGTCCACACCTGGTGGAGGGGAGGGAGGTCAGACCGGTCCGGAACGCCGACTCCAGCGAGCCGGCCATCACGTGGTCCACCGGCAGCTGTGAGGTGCGCGTCCACACCTGGTGGAGGGGAGGGGAGTTCAGACCGGTGGCTTACCTTACCTATGCACCTTGCGGCGGCCTACAGCTTGATCTACGATAGTATGTCGACCGACTTATTTCGGGCGCTGACCTGCAGTGCAAATGGATTCGCAACTCTTTAAATACTTGCTGCGCTCGTTATATTTGCTAGTTTAGCAGAGCTATCGTATCTGTCCTCGTCGCAGCATTCACCAATACCCACACAAACTCGACACCGTTCAGCAGCTAACTGCACTACTCCGTGCCGCGTCCTACTGACCTGTGTCTGCGGCGTGCCCTTGGTGGGCGCCACGAAGTAGCCGTCATCCGCGCCTCCGGCCGCCGCCGACGGCACCTCCAGGTCGGCCGGCAGCTCGAGGTCGTCATCCACGTCCCAGCCACCGCCCTCCTCGTCATCGGCGGCGCCCGGCTCGGCGTCCTCCTCGTCCAGTCCGAGGTCGGCGTCGGCACCCCAGCCGTCCGCGGCGCCCTCGTCCGTCTCCGCCGCCAGCGCAGCAGACACGCCGCCGCCAACGGCAGCGCCCGCCTTGCCGCCCGTCTGACCGATGGCGCCCTCGAAGAACGTCTGCCGGGCGGAGGGGAGGGTTAGTGAACTGATGATGTGCACAGCAGCGTTCAGGGTCTACCGGTGCACAGTGCACGAATGTTGAGTTTATCTGCTCTGGTGAACCTAACACTCCCATCCGTCACTATTTGCGTGGGGTTGAACATACTAGGCAATTTTGTGCATCACAGCTGTTACATATCCCGGATAACAACCATGGAAAAGACCAATGAAAAGACCCATGACAGATATCCAAAGCAGCTAAAGTCTATCTCTTAGCCATATCCAAACAAAATCAGACAGAATAAAAACAAGCAAACAGCCTTCCCAGCCATTACTGGGGTGTTGAAATGTTCGAGATCTCTAACACTAGCAATAATTTGGCCTGTCTAGCCTCACAGGGCCATTCTGACCCCCCGACGTCTCGAACGGCCTTACCTTTGAAACGGTGAGCAGCGGCCAGTTGTCGTCGCTCCGGTGGAGCGGTGGCGGCGGCTGCAGCAGCTGCGCCTGCGGCTGTGGCTGCGGCAGCTCGGCGCCGTCTCCCAGCTGAGCGGCCAGCTCAGCAGCCTCCGCCTCCATGCCGTGGGTGGTAGCCGTCAGGTAGGCCAGGTTCGTCTGGCCGCAGGCGCGCAGCACGCGCACCCGCTCCGGAACGTCGCCCAGGTAGAGCGCGCTCTGGTACTGTCCCGAGGTGTCCTTGCGGATCTCGGCGATCTTCATCATCTTGCGCAGCTTCTCCAGGTTGCCGGTGATCAGGTAGAGGAAGCTGAGCCGGTCAAAGTTCTTGGTGCGCTGGTAGCACATCTCGACCACCTGAGGGGCATTGCAGGCAGACGGGGTTAGCAGAGTCGGATGTCATAACGAGACTGCAAATAGCCGGATGGTTTCGAGTTAACAGTACGACAGTACTATGCTCCGCACAGTTGGAAAACTAACTTAACCTCCATCCTTGTTTGTTTCTTGGGATCTTATGACAAGACGACTGCTTTTGGTCATTTTGCGTCCACTTTACCTCCTTCCAAACAAATCAGTATATAATGGAGTCTAGAAGATGATTCATGGCGCAGCCGAAACATTCGACGGATTTCATCACCGCATCTGGCGCAATGCAGCGTTCGATTAATAGTGGTTGCCCTCACCTTGGAATATTGACCTGGTGGTTGCCTACACCTTGCAATATTGACCTGGTGGTTGCCCTCATGTAATACTGACCTGGTGGTTGCCCTCACCATGTAATACTGACCTGGTGGTTGCCCTCACCATGTAATACTGACCTGGTGGTTGCCCTCACCATGTAATACTGACCTGGTGGTTGCCCCTCACCGTGTAATACTGACCCGGTGGTTGCCCTCACCATGTAATACTGCCCTGGTTGTTGCCCTCACCATGTAATACTGAACTGGTGGTTGCCCTCACCATGTAATACTGGCCTGGTGGTTGCCCATCACCATGTAATACTGACCTGGTGGTTGCCCTCACCATGTAATACTGACCTGGTGGTTGCCCTCACCATGCAATACTGACCTGGTGGTTGCCCTCACCATGTAATACTGACCTGGTGGTTGCACTCACCATGTAATACTGACCTGGTGATTGCCCTCACCATGTAATACTGACCTGATGGTTGCCCCTCACCTTGCAATATTGACCTAGTGGTTGCCCTCACCATGTAATATTGACCTGGTGGTTGCCCTCACCATGTAATACTGGCCTGGAGGTTGCCCCTCACCATGTAATACTGACCTGGTGGTTTCCCCTCACCATGTAATGCGCATGTTTGCGTGTGTTTGCGCAATGTGTTTGCGCAATAAACGGGTTGATGATGATGATGATGATGTAATACTGCCCTGGTGGTTGCCCCTTACCATGTAATACTGACCTGGTGGTTGCTCCTCACCATGTAATACTGACCTGGTGGTTGCCCTCACCATGCAATATTGACCTGGTGGTTGCCCTCATGTAATACTGACATGGTGGTTGCCCCTCACCATGTAATCTGACCTGGTGGTTGCCCCTCACCATGTAATACTGAACTGGTGGTTGCCCTCACCATGTAATACTGACCTGGTGGTTGCCCCTCACCATGTAATACTGACCTGGTGGTTGCCCTGCATCAGAGCCGCCTCTCCCAGTTTGTCCCAGCAGTCCCTGTCATCGAGGGCGCGGGCCGCCTCCAGGGCCACGTCAATGTTACCGCACTCCAGCGACAGACCGAACCGGGTCTTCTCGTCTGCAGCAGACGCGGAGACAGCGGGGCGTCAGATGGTGGACGCAGGAGGGTCGGGACGGGGAGGATCGCTGACAGCTGACAGCGAGTCCAGGTTAGCTGACCAGCAATGAATGGCATTAACAAGCACGAGTCTAACCGGCCGTGTGCTAGGCGGAGACGGATCAAGAACAAGAGAGGCATCTATTCAGCCGAGGGCGGCGCTTGTCCATCCCACGTCACACAAACGACAGACCCTTCATCAAATATCAACTCATAGCTGCACACCTGTCAGAAGGTAGCACTTCTGCCAATCAACCTTAGGCGGTGTTTACCTTTGACGAAGTGCAGAGCCACCTCCGGGTACCCCTTCTTCTGCAGATAGGCGATGATGGACTGTCCGACCAGCTTGGCGTTCCTCACCATGTGCAGCACCTGCAACAGGGACCACACAACTCCCGTCAGCAAAATATACCACCAACCAACATCCACACAACTCCGATAAATAGCAGCAGTAACACAATCAAAGGTACAATAATCGCCCACCCGCCGATCTGTACACAACTAAGAGAAATAGCAGCAGGAACACAATCAAAGGTACCAATCAAAGGTACAATAACCGCCCACCCGCCGATCTGTACACAACTCCGCAGAGCAGCTACCGAAACGCAAATAAATGTAAAACGGAATGAATGAAAAGGAATGAATGAACTATGAATGACTATGAATGACTATGAATGACTATGAATGACTATGAATGACTATGAACGACTATGAATGACTATGGACGACTATGAATGACTATGAATGACTATTAACGACAATTAATGAATTGACTATGCAATAACTATGAATGAAACACGACAGCCACCCATCCGTGACTTCAGCCCGTCATTCGGCTAGCTGTCTCGTCCGTACCTCGTCGTACTTGCGGTTGACCAGCGCCAACTTGAAGCGGAACTCCGTCACGTCCACGTTCATGATGCGGGCGCGCACCTCGCGGTCCAGGCAGTGCACCTGGCTGCCCTTGACCTTGGTCAGGTAGATGGGCACGTGCAGCGTCCGGATGATGCCGTTGTCGCTGCGAACAGACAGGCAGCAAATGGTGAGACGATATAGCGAACAGAGACGTCAACAACATAGAGCTCTCGTCCAGCTGAGCATGGGTATTATTAATACAGCCTTCGAGGTTATGGCGTCCTGAAGAATACATCATCACCATCTTCTACATTTGCTTCTACATTTTTCTCTGGCAAGCATTGGTGACTCAAGGAAGTAAGAACGTAGGCAGTGCTTAAACCTCTGAGGGACCAGCCATTGAACTACGACACAGGAACTACATCACACAGCCACTTATAAGAGAAGAAGAAAAAATCTTTCAAAAACCAGCACTGCTAGAGCATTCCAGAAATCACCCAACCTTCCAACAACTAGAAAACTATCATTGGGTCGTTTCTCGCATCATGAATGTATCCCCGTAATCCCCGTAATGTATAAGTGCATCCCCGTCTCTGCCCGCACGCGCACATCGCCGCCTCGCCCCACTCACCCGTTGACGAGGGTGTACTTGATGTGATTGGAGGTGGTGTAGACGAACACCCCGCTCTCGTCCCAGGAGCCGGACTTGACCCGGGTGCTCTCCTGCAGCGAGCAGAGCATCTCCATCCGTCGGTTGCAGACGACCACGGCGTGTTTGGCCAGCAGGGCCACGTGCGTCATGTCTGGAGACCAGACCACGTACCGGCACTTGGAGATCTTCACACTGGCCATCGAGCTGCGGGGCGGAGAGACAGAGGTGTGGTCACGCAGGTGACGCAGGTGCCGGCAAACAACTGGAGACAGGCTTCTGCAGGACCAAAACATGTGTCTCAAGATAGAAAAGCAGAATCCGTTGATAGCAAAATGATAAAGTCACGGTTAGAATGAATGAACAGATACAAAATGCAACACTGTACCGAAGCCATATTAATTCTACCCCGCAATATATTCCAACCAACAGTTTACCACTCATCGCACTTCTGTTAGACGACACAAGCAAGCCGATCCAACGGCATCCAACGATGGGCCTTCACTCAGCCAAGCACGACCAGCAACACACACAGAGACCTACCGCCCCTTCCCATCTGCTAGCCGCACACTACTCGCCACAACAATCAGAGCAGCCGACTGACCGTTTCTGCTGGACGTCGAACATTGTGACGGAGTCGGTGTCGCGCAGCAGCAGCATGCCCGTGCCGGCGTAGAAGATCTCGTCACACGCCGGCGTCTGCACCTTCTTCTGCACCTCGTTCTTCAGGTTCTTAATGGTCACCTGCAAGCGGAGAGACGGAGGCACGGTCAGCACACGTCGGCGTATAAGCACGCGTAGGAAGCTCATTCGTGGCAGGACGTGTACTGGAAGCAATTTCACCGGGCGAGTGACATAGGCAGCATTTACATATAGTGCTGACCTAATGTATAACACACTAACTGATGATGCGTTGGGCTTTAGAGACAATGACTACCCGGCCCTAATGCATCCATATATAACGACTCACCGACACCGATCAATTTGCAGATGGGAAACACACGTGATGACAGCAGTGTTGGCAGATACGCAGTAGTCAGTCCAAATATCATGACACGCTACGACCTCTGACTTTTCATGTCCAGCTAATCAAACCCCCGGACACGAATGTTTACGATCGAACACACTGCCAATCAACCTGAGCTGGCTCAGATAACTGAATTACGGCTCCCGAGACATAGATCTGCAATGCGTCGTAATGCCCCATACTCCATAATACATTATGAACGAAACCATCTAGCGATACTCCCAGTAAACCCTAACCATCTAGCGATACTCCCAGTCTTTTAGTAATGACAAACCATGAACCATGACAAACCATGTCCCAGATATCCTGCTCAGCTACTTCGATAATGGCAAACCATGCCCCGGATATCCTGCTACCTCCCCGCCCCGGAGCTGCCACGCCCAGCCTTGTAATTTGGGCCATTTTCTGGACTTTTTGGGTCCAAATAATTTTGCTCTCTTCATATTTGTTCCGGAAATTTGCTTTCTTTTCGCCTGATCTTACCGACATTGTAGTTGAAATATAATTCAATTTTCCTCACAAGGATTTACTATCTATTACAAATCACGAGTTTTTACTTTCCAAGTAAAATAGTTAAAACAAAAATGAAAATCTTAACTTGCCTGATAATACAATTTTACTCTCCACCTATGGATTTGTACTCTCCAGGACCAGGTCATGAAATGCCAAATCCAACACTGGCCACGCCACACCACCCTCCAGCTCACAGGTGTCTGCCATTTCACCCTGCACACCCTGCTACCTCCCCATCCCTGGGCTGGCACAGCACCCTGATCTCTCCGCTTCCTCACCTGGTGTCTGCCATTTCACCCTGCACACCCTGCTACCTCCCCATCCCTGGGCTGGCACAGCACCCTGATCTCTCCGCTTCCTCACCTGGTGGCTGCCATTTCACCCTGCACACCCTGCTACCTCCCCATCCCTGGGCAGGCACAGCACCCTGATCTCTCCGCTTCCTCACCTGGTGGCTGCCATTTCACCCTGCACACCCTGCTACCTCCCCATCCCTGGGCTGGCACAGCACCCTGATCTCTCCGCTTCCTCACCTGGTGGCTGCCATTTCACCCTGCACACCCTGCTACCTCCCCATCCCTGGGCTGGCACAGCCAGCCTTGGAGTTTGGGCCATTTTCTGGACTTTTTGGGTCCAAAAATGTTTGCTCTCTTCATATTTGTTCAGGAAATTTGCTCTCCTTTCGCCTGGTCTTACCGACATTGTCGTTAAAATATAATTCAATTTTCCTCACAAGGATTTAATATCTATTACAAATCAGGATTTTGTCTTACTTTCCAAGTAAAATAATTAAAGCAAAAATGAAAATCTGAACTTTCCCGACAATAACAATACAATTTTACTCTCCACCTATGGATTTTTACTCTCCGGGACCAGGTCATGAAATGAAAAATCCAACACTGGGCACAGCACCCTGATCTCTCCGCTTCCTCACCTGGTGGCTGCCATTTCACCCTGCACACCCTGCTACCTCCCCATCCCTGGGCTGGCACAGCACCCTGATCTCTCCGCTTCCTCACCTGGTGGCTGCCATTTCACCCTGCACACCCTGCTACCTCCCCATCCCTGGGCTGGCACAGCACCCTGATCTCTCCGCTTCCTCACCTGGTGTCTGTCATTTCACCCTGCTACCTCCCCATCCCTGGACTGCCACAGCACCCTGATCTCTCCGCTTCCTCACCTGGTGTCTGTCATTTCACCCTGCTACCTCCCCATCCTTGGACTGCCACAGCACCCTGATCTCTCCGCTTCCTCACCAGTGTCTGTCATTTCACCCTGCTACCTCCCCATCCCTGGACTGCCACAGCACCCTGATCTCTCCGCTTCCTCACCTGGTGTCTGCCATTTCACCCTGCTACCTCCCCATCCCTGGGCTGTCACAGCACCCTGATCTCTCCGCTTCCTCACCTGGTGTCCGTCATTTCACCCTGCTACCTCCCCATCCCTGGACTGCCACAGCACCCTGATCTCTCCGCTTCCTCACCTGGTGTCTGTCATTTCACCCTGCTACCTCCCCATCCCTGGACTGCCACAGCACCCTGATCTCTCCGCTTCCTCACCTGGTGTCTGTCATTTCACCCTGCTACCTCCCCATCCCTGGACTGCCACAGCACCCCGATCTCTCCGCTTCCTCACCAGTGTCTTGTCATTTCACCCTGCTACCTCCCCATCCCTGGACTGCCAAAGCACCCTGATCTCTCCGCTTCCTCACCTGGTGACTGCGGTCCAGCACGGCGAACCGGTTCCTTGCCACCCAGATGGCGCTCAGTCCAGCCGCCCGTTTGCCCTCGGGCGTCTCCGGGTTCTGCGGGTCCGTCTGCTTCGGCACCTGGTACAGGTCGTACGTGGAGTTCTCAGCGTTCGAAGGGCGCGAGCAGATCACCACCGCGTTCTCAGCAGGGTTGTACGACAGGCTGAGAAAGGACAGAAGGGGGCGCAGGGTCAGCCCTCAGCCCAGCTGAGATGGGGATCACATGGGCTAGCGACAGAGTTGATACATCCTGCAAATGTACAAACTCAATGCCAAACGTCACCCATGACATCAGCTTGGTATCAATAGTTTGAAAACCATCAACAGAGCTGGTGTACGACTCCCGAATCGGCTAAGGTGTCCACATAGGCCAAAATTACACGCGAACCCTTTGCTTTAACAAAAAGGTTAAGTGGCTATCCTATAACTTGCCACTGGCGACAGTGGCACTGGCAAACAAAACCCGCATAACGAGATAAGCTTGTCATGCTGGGGTGTCCCTTCACCTATTGTGGATGCCCGCGTGGTCTGGCTCACCTGTAGGGCTTGGTGCGTCCGACCAGCCGAATCTGCATCACAGCCACGTCCTTATTGGTGGTGAAGTCCAGCCGGCGCAGGAACTTGTCCTTGACGTAGAACAGCAGGTTACCGCTGATGGCGTGCGCCGGGCGCTCCCGCTCCAGCTTGAAGATGAGCATGCCGGAGTCGTGCCCGGCAGCGAACACGTTCATCTGCGGGTGCGCGGCCATCACCCAGAAGCGGTCGTGTTCCCGACGGAACGTGTGCAGACACGTCCGCTTGCTCATGTCCCACACACGGATCGACTTGTCCTCAGAGTTGGACAGGATCAGCTCCTGACGCGGGTGGAACAGCACGCAGCTGACGTTGTTGTAGTGCCCGCGGCAGGTGTCCACCTCCCAGGCCTTGCTGTCGTTCATCCGCCAGAACTTGATCTGCCTGTCATCGGCGCCGGACACGATGAGCGGCAGCGTCGGGTGGAAGGCCGCCCAGTTGACGCCGCGGTCGTGACCCTCCAGCACGTGCTTCACTACGGCGTCCGCCTGACCAAACAGGTCCGGAGAGGCCGTCGACTTGAGGTGGTCGTCGATGCCGGACGGGCCAGGCGCCACGTGCTTCTGGCGCAGACCTGCCATGCGGAGCGGCGGGGCGGGGGTCAGAGGGGCGGTGGATGGGGACGGAGCTTCAGGCAGGCCGATTAAACGTCAAGGTAGTTCCTCGTGGCCCCGCCATCACGATCGATCTGGCGGGGCGGGGGTCAGAGAAGCGGTGGATGGGGACGGAGCTTCAGGCAGGCCGATTAAACGCGAAGCTAGTTCGTGAGTTAAGAACAGCTTAAAGCAGCTGAACTGGTTATATAGTCGAAACATACTGCTACATTGAAGCCCAAATGTCAGCAGTCACATTCAAAAGAGATGTAACGAAGCGTGATTATATTTCACCATTCAACCTGGCTTCCAGGTGTACCGACGGAGTGGCCATAGGCCATTTCAAGATAAAAAAACTCATTAGTCTAACAGCATAACTGAAGCAGGAACAGCAAGAAATATTTGCCATTCACCCCGTGACATCGGATACCCATTCAACCACTAAACGAGCCCATATGAACTCCCATCACAAACAGCGCATAAGGAAATACTTCTCTCCCGACGTTTTGCCCCCCCCCCCCCCCCTCCATCAGACTGCCGATGTCTCCTCTCTCACCGGAGATGTCCCAGACGCGGACCGTCTGGTCGAGCGAGGCCGACACCACCAGGTCCTCGGACGGGTGGAAGCGGGCGCACATGACGTAGTGGTTGTGGCCCGTCAGGATGCAGATGCAGCTGCGACGCTGCCAGTTCCAAATCCGGATCGTCTGAACGGAGACACGGGAAGGAGTGAGACGTGCCGCGGCTCAGTTGATGAAGGATCGAGGTCAAAATGTGTCACCATTTTACCAAGATATGTAAGGTATGTAAATTTGCAGGTCTGTAAGGTCTGTAAATCTGTAGGTCTGTAAGGTCTGTAAATTTGCAGGCCTGTAAGGTCTGTAAATTTGCAGGTCTGTAAGGTCTGTAAATTTGCAGGTCTGTAAGGTCTGTAAATTTGCAGGCCTGTAAGGTCTGTAAATTTGCAGGTCTGTAAGGTCTGTAAATTTGCAGATCTGTAAGGTCTGTAAATTTGCAGGTATGTAAGGTCTGTAAATTTGCAGGCCTGTAAGGTCTGTAAATTTGCAGGTCTGTAAGGTCTGTAAATGTGCAGGTCTGTAAGGTCTGTAAATTTGCAGGCCTGTAAGGTCTGTAAATTTGCAGGTCTGTAAGGTCTGTAAATTTGCAGGTTTGTAAGGTCTGTAAATTTGCAGGTCTGTAAGGTCTGTAAATCTGTAGGTCTGTAAGCTTTGTCATTCGGTTAAGTCAGTCATACAATCGATTACGCGAAGTTGCTTCGGCCCGCAGCTGATAGCATACAGCCGACGGCGATCAGGCGAGGCCGTCTTGTGCCCAAACTCAGCAGTGCGACGTCGGTATGGCGAAAACATCATCCCAAGGTGGAGTATACTTAACAAAGCAGTATTTGTCATAAGCAAACACAAGGCTGTGGTGACAGATTAAGTAATTCAGCGAGGATGAGAATATTAATATTTTATTGTCTGCGTGCTTGCAAGTGTGGTAAACTATTATCGTAGACTGTCGAAATATTATCGGAGATATCGAATAACACAGCCCGCCGCGATACTGATATGACGAAAATATTACGTCATAAGTGAGCATGACTAATTGTTCAGAACCAGTTTGATGATGGTTAGTTGTGCTTTGAGGCACACTGACTGGATCACTCATATGGTGCTTGTGCAAAACCGGTTTGCAGCTGCCGATAAAAAAAAAATGACGCTCAACAATATCCACAACAATCATAAACGTGTCACGGGGCTTTGACCACCATCACGGAATCATGTACCAAAGAGCAAGAAACAGCAGCTGTCAACTACACCCCAATGAGGATTCAGTTGCAAAGCTACTGTGAAGCTACCAGCGACCAGTGAGATTGAGCTGCCGGTCGGAGGACCTCTCTCTCTCACTGCGCACCACAGGCCGGCTGTGGGATAAATGTGTGTGTCAGGGTGGCGGCTATGACTGACCTGATCATCGGAGGCAGAGATGACCCAGGGGTACTCGTGGTGGAACTCGGTGGTACGGATGTAGTCCAGATGACCCAGCAGTGTGAACACGCACCGCTTCTGCTTGTAGTTCCACACCTGATAACAAACCAGACAGCATGGTCACCACAAAGCGCCACACGGTGATAAACGAACCGGACCATCGATCCCTTACACGGTGATAAACGAACCGGACCATCGATCCCCTACACGGTGATAAACGAACCGGACCATCGATCCCTTACACGGTGATAAACGAACCGGACCATCGATCCCTTACACGGTGATAAACGAACCGGACCATCGATCCCCTACACGGTGATAAACGAACCGGACCATCGATCCCTTACACGGTGATAAACGAACCGGACCATCGATCCCTTACACGGTGATAAACGAACCGGACCATCGATTCCTACTGTAACCTGGGATATGGCGCCGTTTCGACGCAGATAGACCAATGAGCAAGAACGAGTAACAATGATTCTAACAGTAAACAAAAGTGGCAAGCTTATCACAAGTATTTGGGGACTTAAAAAAAACATTGATAAGGCAAGGACTTCGGAGTCTAAACGTTTGTAAAGTTCAGTTTTATTTATTTCTCACAAGCGCCGATCATAGCCCATACGGTAATGCCCACATGGTATGTAAGAAATGTTCGCCAAACATAGGTCCACTAAGCCAGTCAACTGAGATAGTCGCTGACAGATAACGCACCTTGATCTTGTAGTCGTCGCCGCCGGAGACGAAGAGCGGCTGCTGCATGTGGAAGCAGATGCCGCGCACAGGGCCGTCGTGTTCGTCGAACTTCTCCAGCAGTGTGCACATCCGGTAGTCCCATAGCTGGATCACTCCACTGTGCAAACTGTGAAGCATGGCCAGGAGCAAAGTCAAGTCACAGCTGCCAGCAGTGAAGGCAGATCAGCAGGACTTACAGCATCTCCAGAAAAGAGATGCTTACAATGTCAGAGTTTTGGCTGCTGGCAGACATCATGAATGCTAAGACAAACATTACCCTGCTGTTTTGTCGAGAACTTTTGATTAAAGCTGCTTTGTAGCTGATCATCCAGATACCAATTTT
Organism: Chirona hameri; assembly: GCA_036785665.1. Lineage (NCBI taxonomy): Eukaryota > Metazoa > Arthropoda > Thecostraca > Balanomorpha > Balanidae > Chirona > Chirona hameri. The sequence continues at coordinate 38,309 of JAXIVJ010002561.1, forward strand.
CACCAGGATTGCATTGTCAAGGGAGATTGTTAGCTGAGGTGCTCCATAGTTTTGAAATATTTTTAACTGATGTATACAAATAGGATACTTCTGGTGACACCATCTGATCAGTCACTCCCTGTGTGGTAGCATCATACCTATTTTTTTAAAATATATTTCCACCTTCCATAAAGAAGGTGGAAAAGATAAACCTTGAGCCATCAAGTCATACAACCTTGTTTAGCTAACCTTTCAGAAACATTCATAATTTATATATGCCTGGCTAAATATTGCTAATTTTAAATACTTTTTGATTCTAGAATAACTTTCCTTGTGTATCTTGGCAAAAATATGACAAAAGAAAAGCCAGAAATGTATTCTACATAAATGTATTCTCTTGAACCAGAACAGTGAAAAAATCCAATGTTTCAATAATAACAAATATGTTGATGCAAATTTGCAGATGCTGAAAGCAAAGCACTGAGGGACTGAAGGACTGCAAATCAGCTCCTGAGGAAGATAAGACTAATTTGTAACCATAATCATTGTAACCAAATACTGTTTCATGTGGCTGATGGTTAAAGCAGTCCACACAGTGAGTTTCATCCATGAAATTAGCAACAGGAAGCAGAGAACATACCCATGCACAGAACATGAATTAGGAACTGCACCTAATGGGTCCCCAGTGGAAACATTATGGCTTGTGGCGCATCAAATACAATGATGCTCATCTGAGTATGGTGACATATATCTCCACTAATTTATTAGAAAACATGATGATCCCTCTGAATAACTCTGAACTTTAGGAAAAGGTGAATGGAAAAATGAAGAATGAAGATAAAAATGTAAAACATTACAAACTAACTTTGCATGAGATCAATGACTGGAAATATATGCATTGATAGCAAATATTTGTGAGACATCCCAGATGGAAACAAGGAAATAAGGCAACAAGAATGCAAAACTTTGCCTTTTAGGCTTACTTCTGACTTTTGGAATTGCTATAACTTGAACATCACATAACCTAAATTAAAGTGTTGTATGGTAGTCTGATAGTTGTATGATTGATGTGTGTTGTGTGATTGAATTATACCCAGCCTAAATGGAGTTCAATGTCTGGAATAAAAGTATATCTATAATCCAACTATATACAGTGTTTGTGTACACATGAAGACCATATTATATAAATGATGTCATCTATAACACACACTGATAATGATTCCTTTCTATTTTGACTGGGAAGGAACTAATTTAAAAGAACCTAAAAATGTGTAATTCTCTCTAAACATTGCTCTTAATAAAACATTAAAAATTATCCAGTGTATAAGGATTGCATAATAAGGAGAAGGTAACTGATTATGAGCACTATTACTTTAAAGGGAAGTATTCAGCCTTTTCCACAACAATTGAGTTATTACTTTAAATCGATCGACGAGACCAAAATATATCATAAATTTATAACATTTTGCATATAAAAATTCCTACCAAGAAATATCAAGTCAATGTTAATAAGCATTCCACACTTCTAATGACCAGTACTTGCAAGTACTTGGTAACAAATTTTGAATTCCGGGCTTGTCTCATATTGTTGACAAAATTGTATGGAAAATATGTCACTCTGTCTATTGTGATTATGTGCCCTAATATCCTTAACAATCAACAAACATTGAATAATAAGATAACTAAATTAGCAGTTAACATGGGCATGCTACAACAGCCTAGTTAGTGGTTGCGACCCTCAATTTTTGAAAATGTGTTAATTTATTGTCAACATTAGGTGTTTGGTATAGCTTTGTCTCTGGCTCTATACAACACTATGCTTTAGCTTATCATGCAAAAGAATCATTTAGAAAAAATAAATAAACAAACAAAGAAAAAACTGGCAATGAAATAGAAAGTTCACCTGGGCATGCAACAAGCAACCTATTTAGTGTCAGTGATTTGTTTCAGGGACCAAAATGAGATGTTATCAAAAGAAAGAAAAGCGCCAGATATGTCGCGCTTCCAAATAGTGAAGGGAAAACACCGATCATGAACTCCGAAAGAAGTATATGTACTTGTTTGTTAAATTTCACAAAAGAATTTTCGAAATAAAAACAAATTGCTATTTAATTTTTAAATTGAGACTTGATGGATTTGATACCATACACGATGCATAAGATAATGCAGAAAAGTAGATCAAAAGGTGAATATTTCCCTTTAAGACAATACAGCCCACTCAATGTATTAAACAAGCATCCACAATTATTGTGAATACTTATTTCATAAGTCTTGTATTTTGTGTAATGGTAAGAAGCAAGGTCATTGAAACATCCCAGAAACAAATTGTATGGTAATAATTAATATCCTTGCAACTTGCAACTTATGCAACCTACTTGTACCTACTAAATTAATTGCATGCAACTTTCCTATTCTTTGTTACCAAATGTTTGCCACTTACCAGTGAGTCAGCTAGCACCTGACAAATATATTTATGTACTAGGAATTACCAATGAAAGCTATCATTCTTTGCAATTAAAAATTATTATTGAAAAAGCATACCAGTGACAAGATGTGAGCAGCTAAGCAACACGTGCATCACACAAATAAACAAAATACAACACACAGCAACAAGGTCTGAATATCAGAGCATTTTGCATTCAGTATTAGAAATGGCAAACAATGGTGACTGGTGTTGGATTTTTCATTTCATGACCTTGTCCTGGAGAGTAAAAATCCATAGGTGGAGAGTAAAATTGTCTTGTCAGGCAAGTTAAGATTTTCATTTTGTTTTATGATTTTACTTGGAAAGTAAAAAATCCTGATTTGTAATAGATATTAAATCCTGAGGAAAATTGAATTATAATTTAACTACAATTTCAGTAAGATCAGGCGAAAAGAGAGCAAATTTCCTGAACAAATATGAAGAGAGCAAAATTCTTTGGACCCAAAAAGTCCAGAAAATGGCCCAAATTCCAAGGCTGATGGTGACACATCTTAAGCCCAGGCTATGCACTATGTATGATTGTGCCACAAATCCTGCACATCTTCTCTGTGTTTGCAGGACTTTTGACATCCGGGATCTGCCAATCATGCAAGGAAAATGGATAAACCACTGCATAAATATCTACCAGCTTCAACACAAGTTTCAACACTCACAATTTGCTCCAACACTTCTTCATTCATATTCCGCCACAATACTCGGCACAAATTATTCAAGTTTAGGTCTATTATACACAATACACAAAATCAAGCAAAATGATAGAAACACAGCAGAAAACAGCAGATAGAAACACAGCAGCAGAATCTCAGAAAACACACAAGGTTCAGAATTCTGAACTTCATTGCGTCTTTTCCTTGACATGTCTGCAGAATTTCCTTGACATTTCATCCAGGATCTGTGTGATGTGCCAGTGTAGCTCACCCATAGGCCAGTATGCAAAACGTGGCAAGTTTCTATGAGATCTTGTCGGGGCAGGGTTGGCACCAACACTTCAAAATTGGGGCAGCTTTTGAAAATTTTGGGGCAGCTTTTTAAAAAAAAATTGGGCAGCTTTTAAATTCTTGGGGGCAGAATTTGGCATTTAGGGGCAGCTTTGGGAATTTTGGGGCAGCTTCTGACTTTTTGGGGCAGAAGTAACAATGTATTGATTCACATTAGATACGTGATTGTGATTACAACAGACTGCACCCCTCCCCCCGTAACAGTTTTTGGCTGAAGTGAATTCATACTAGATAAAATGTGATGACGAATACCCAACCCCTGTCAACAGTATATGTATGTTGACTGAGGAGCAAAATTGCCTCTGGAAAAAAATCCTGCACCAAATGGGGCAGCTTGCTGTCCCAGTCCCCATCATATGTTGCATACTGGTCCATAGGTGTACCCAATGGAGGGGGGGGTAAATGGGGCAATTTCCTTCCACTTGAAGGTCAATATGTCCCCCCTTTGGTAAAAAAAATGAATGATTTATTTTTTATTTTTGGAGAATTTTGTTTGGAAAATATTTGTGTCTCTAACAATATAGTGGGTCAAAGCCGGCGATTTTTTATTTGGTGGGGTACCTTATGCCCCCCCTGATCAAACATTGCCCCCTCCTGGAGTGAATCCTGGGTACGCTACTGAGCTCACCCAATGCGTTTACTATCAGCTGAACTTGCTATGTCAGCACATTTCATGCAAATTTTGCAAACACAGAGAACACACATGTAATTTGCAGAAAATCATGCAGTGTAGCCTGGGCTTTAATCTATCCTCATCCTGAACAACTTCACAGACATAAGGAGATGCTCATAAGATGTGATGAGCACACAGAACCATATCACCACAGCAAAACAAACTTGTCTGATTTATTCAATACCATTGTGAAAATGCATATTAAATTAGGCAATATTTTACTAAAACACCACACACAAAAAATTACCTTGCCAGAACCCATGGTCGCTTTGGATGGAAAGATAAACCTTTCACCCTCGCCGATTTGGTCTCAAACTTTGTCAACATCTTGGTGGTTGACTTCTCCCTGTAGTCAAGCAAATAAGAAAAACGTTTAGCTTAATCTATTAAGCTCAAACTTACACCACATAGATCAAAACCTTAGCATATATCAAAACAAAATACGGCCCCTGCCGGTATCTTGCCACGGGGGAGGGCTTGCGGCGAGCGATGCCGACACGTCAGCGGAGCTCCAATCTGCCGCACTGGTGCGTTTATTTCGTGATCCATTTAGTGCTGGTCAAGACTTGAATGGCTTTATTTGTACTTATCTAACCACTATAAGTACATGATATAGTAATAGTCATAGTGTGTATTTGCATCAAACACAATATTTTTTACAAGACAATAATCGGGATTGGTGCACAGCCTGGTGTCTATATCGAGGCAATTCTCCCAGTCAGTTGCCTCCAACCGCCACCGACAGCAGCGCCGCCCCGCTTGCCCCGACACCGCGGGCCGCCACACAGGTAATAAAGGGCATGGTACTTTATAAAGGGTAAAGTTCCAGCGACGGCCGCCAGGCGCCCATGAGACGCCGCCCCGCCCGAGCTGCGCGGTCAGTCTCGATCATGGAGGAGCAAACCGATCCGTTTCAATCAAGTACGACTGGAAGGAGGCCAGTAACGGATCCAGGGGGCCGTAGGGGCTGAAGCCTCTCCCTTAGAAAACGGCGCCCTCGGGCACCGCGGCGCCGTTCTTGCAAAGGATTCGCCGGCGCCGAAGGCGCCGTAGCGTTCTCGGGAGGCCGCCAGGGCGCCCTTGTGTCTACCGACAGTGCCGTAGCACTCTTGAAAGGCATCCGGGGACCCTCAGAAGACAGCTTGCCGCCCTCACAACGCATTATGCCGCCCTCAGAAGGTACATCGCCGCCCTCGGAAGGCATTATGCCGCCCTCGGAAGGCATCACGCCGCTCTCGGAAGGCATCATGCCGCCCTCGGAAAACATCGTATCGCCCTCGGAAATCATCGTGTCGCCCTCTGATTTATCTGAAGGCATCGTGCCGCCCTCGGAGCACATTATGCCGCCCTCAGAGCGCAATATGCCGCCCTCGGAAAGCAACCTACCGCCCACAGAGCGCAATATGCCGCTCTTGGAAGGCATCATGCCGCCCTCAGAAGACATCTTGCCGCCCTCGGAAGGCATTTTGCCGCCCTCGGATCGCATTATGCCGCCCTCGGAAGGCATCATGCCCTTCTCAGAGTCCAGAGAGCAGTATGCCGCCCTCGGAAAACATCATACCGCCCTCGGAAAACATCTTGACGCCCTTGGAAGACATTTTGCCGCCCTCGAAGTGCATTATGCCGCCCTCGGAAGGCATCCTGCTGCTCTCAGAGCGCATTATGCTGCTTTTGGCAGGCATCATGCCGCCTTCGGAGACATATTGCCGCCCTCGGAAGGCATCTTGCCGCCCTCAGAGCGCATTATGCCGCCCTCGTAAAACAACATGTCGCCCTCGGAAAACATTTTGCCGCCCTCAGAAGACATTTAATCGCCCTCAGAGTGCATTATGCCGCCTTCGGCGTTCGGAAGACGTCTTGCCACCCTCGGAAGGTATCATACCGCCCCCGAATGGCACCTTGCCGGCCCGAAAGCGATGCCGTGTCCCGGCGCACTCAGAATGATGGCACCCTGACGCCTTCAGCTTCCCTCCGACGGCGACCGAGCACCCGTAACCTTCGAAACCAATGACACGCTTCTGCCCCCCCCCCCCCCCCCCATCCCGATAGCGCACTGGATGGCGCCTACGAAGAGGAATCCCCATGAAATAACCGTGACACTTTTTAAATATGCCTGGCGAGGCGTTGAAGGTGCTGACGTATTGTACCTTTTACACTCGGGCGCCTAAAAATAGCTTGGATGAATGTCCAATGTCCATGTTTTAGCGTTTCTGTAGGGGGAGGGGGGTAAGTTAATCCAGTGGAGTATTTTCAGAGTGCGCCGGGGTAGGCAGTCAGCCGTCAGCGAGAAGTTGTTGTTGACGGGGGGAGCGGGCCGTCAGCCGTCCGCCACGGAACGCCCGGCGTTTTTTTAGGGGGGATCATGGTTTTAGAACGCGTGTGCGCGTGTGCGCGTGTGCGCGTGTGCGCGTGTTCGCGTGTGCGCGTGTGTGCGTGCGTGCGTGCGTGCGTGCGTGCGTGCGTGCGTGCGTGCGTGCGTGCGTGTGTGCGTGCGTGCGTGCGTGCGTGCGTGCGTGCGTGCGTGCGTGCGTGCGTGCGGGTGGACCCGCCGATGGCTTCCTTAGGCCTCTGACCGGTTGACCACAGGAAGGGCCCAGTCTAAAAAAGGCCCTGATGCATTGGAGATTGCTTTGCCCCCCCCCCCCTCTGAAACTACAATCCGCCGCCAATGGTCGAATCGAATGTCGAAAAATGAAAGCTATCAAGTCCAGCATCACAAATCACTGCCCAGCGCCGCCTACCAAACATGCCGCGTAACTGTCAGGAGATGGGATGAGATCGTGAAATTGCTTATATTGTCAGTACACCAGTCAGAATAGGTACCTTTCCGCACTAAAACTGAAGTGGTATCTCTTAAAGGAAAATAATGACCTTTTTCCACAAAAATGGAGTTAGCACTTGAAATCGCCAGACGAGACCAAAATATATTGTAAATTCATCACATTTTGCATGAAAACTTTCCTACCGAAAGATATTTCAAGTTAAAGTTGATAAGCGTTCCACACTTTTAACGACCGGTACTTGCAAGTACTTTTGGTCCTCATCAAACTGCGGGCTTTTCCCGTATTGTTTTTTTACGCAATGGAGTGGAAAATATATTGTGCGTTCTGCTTGTTGTGATTATATGCCCAGCGGTCTTCTAAAACTAACAGCGATTGGAAAAAGTGGCAATAAAATCGGAAGCTCATCGATGCACATCAACGGCGGCATAGTTAGTGGTTGCGACCCTCAATTTTTGAAAATAAATTCATTTGTTTTCAACATTAGGAGTATTGTATAATTTGTCTGTGGCTGTATATAACACTATGCTTTATATTATCATGAAAAATAATAATTTTTCCCAAAAAAACTAACAAACAATAACACAAAACTGGCAAATAAATCGGAAGCTCATCGATGCACATCGACGGCGACCTATTTAGCGTCGGCGATTTGTTTACAAAGCATTGTCATGCTTCTCGGCGCACTTAACCATTGTGGCGAGTTGTTGCTAGTAGCGCTTTCGTTCTCCATGGCAACCAGGCGTGAGCCAATGAAAAGCCAGAACGTATTCCCTTTCTGGCTTTTGATTGGCTGACGCCTGGTTGCCATGGAGAACGAAAGCGCTACTAGCGTGTGTCCGAGCAGCGCTCAGTTTGATCGGAAATGTCACAGAGCCTCCAAAAATGCCGCAATCGATGTAAACAATGGTAGGGAAGGGCGAATTTGTCAATGACCTTCATGAAGTACACAAGGTACTTGTTTTGTATTTTTCCCAAACTTACAACTTCGAATTTGGGAATAATTTTATTTAATTCTTAAATTTAAATAAAATAATTTTAAAACCATAGCGGTAGCCTAATAAATTGTTGCTAACAAAATCAAAAGGTCATTATTTCCCTTTAACAAATTACCATTGCGTCTTATTCACTTAGTAAACCGTTCTTTTCTTTTAGATCTACGTCAATTGAAGGCTTTTTCTTTCGCCGAATCGAAAGCTCTCAATGAGACGCATCCGAAGCATACGCGAAATTTTCAAAATAAGGTATAAGCATGTCAGGCAGGGCTGCGGAGTCGACATAATTTGAGCAACTCCGACTCCATCTCCGACTCTGGCCTATATCCGTTCTCCAACCGGATGCTGGAAAGCAATATCTGCAATGCCATCTATTTTTCCGTTTGTCTTTATTCTAAACAGTATGCAATGTCTGTATAGATAGTATAGGCCCGGGAACAGGGGGCAGCGGGGCGTTTGCCCCCCCCCCCCCCAACATCTGGACCGGGCGGGGGGGGGGGCAACTTTGGCGAGCAGAAGTTTCCCTGAAAATGAGCTCTTTCAATTTTCTTCACAACAAGTTATATAAAATATGAAAGCCTCCTTATGTCACTTTCATTTTTTTTGTCGTTTTCTTTTATAGCATGTCATAAGTATTATTATTATATAGCTTTGCCTTTATAGCAGTATCGTATACCTTTCTTTTTCTTCCTTTTCCTTTTTCCACTAAATGTTCTATTATATATAATGGAAAGCTTTGGTAGCAGTACATTTGCTGGCAGTTGTCTGCTTGGCGCGTCGTCGTTAAAATCCATGTTTTGTCCAGTCCATGTTTTGGCGCGGGGATTTTAGAACAAGTAGGTCAGTTTTCGTAAGGTTTACCTTCAATCTGATTTTGGTGAACCAAAGCAATGCAATCGACAAATTTTCCTCAACGCGTCGTTTCAATTCTGGGAGGTTTCCTGGCGAGTCGGAATCCAGAAACTGGGAGTCATCGACGTACAGTACCATCTTTCCGTGCGGCATATGTTGTGACAAGTCATTAGTAAATACGAGGTATAGCACTGGGCCCAATATCGATCCCTGCACCACTCCATGGGTTACCGGCAGCTCGACACCTGTTCCGTCTCTAACAGATTGAGTGCGACCGGAAAGTTACGCACGGAACCACCTGTGTGACCTCTTCCCTTTGATGACCTCGGGTGACCTCAATATTGCCCTGAACCAAAAAATGTAGAAATAGTTTCAAAGTTATTTTTGATGAGCTTTCGAATCGTGTTCTCGGTTTTCCGATGAGGAAAATTTGGCAACGAAAAGGTGCACCAATATTAGAAGTGAGAAGATTGCCAAAACAAAATATTTGGTTTCGCCCCCCCCCCCCACACACTTTAAAATCGTTCCCGGGCCCCTGGATAGTAGGGAGAACAATGCTACGCCGCCCGAGCACGGGCGCGGCGCGTGCCGGCCGCGCGTCCAGCCCAGTCCGCTCGCCTGCAGGCGGCGGAACCCGCAAAACGGGCACCGAGCGGCGAGCGCAGCCAGCCGCCGCCGGCCCAGTTCGCAGCAGCTTGGCTTCAGCCCCAGCTCGTTCCAGCTCGTCTTCGCTGGAGCCCCTGCTTCTCCCGGATCCTGCGCTGTCTTACAGCTAAGTCTACCAGTCAGGGATGTGGCTTTCCAAAAATCATTGGGGGTGCTCAAGGGCATCGTGCCATACCCCTAAATGACTGAAATCGACCGATAATTGACTTGTTTTACAAATTAAATCTTAGAAACTTTTAAAAAGTCAAGTTTGTTGTATAGTTGAAATGCTCAAGCGAGCTAGCTAGTGGTCGTGCCATGCCGCCACGGGCCACAGTGTTTGACTGAGCATTTAAAAACTCACAGGAGGTAATCAAGTCATTGAAATACCTACGACCCCGCTATCTCGGATTTTGTTTTATATCGGTGACCTAAGGTCAGGACAGTTTCGTGACCTTCCTATTAACCTTCCTGTGACCTTCCTGTTATAAGTCAACGATACCATGTACAAATGTTTTCGTATCGAAGGATACGCATTAGATCAGAATAATTATTTTAAGATTATGCTATTATAGCTCATTCTTGAAGAGCCAAGTACAATTATTGCTCAGTGACGCCCACAAGTGAGGTGTGGTCATCTGAGGCGACCAGAACTTCTTTGCCAATAACTCTTGATAGCATAAAATGAAGAAAAGAACGTGAGCCCGGCACCACTGTGATTGTCCGTGAAGTTGGCGACATATTTAGCGACTAAAATTAAGCGACGACCCCGATTTCTCCCAAAATGACATATATGATCAATTAGATTACGAGGAACACGAATCTGATGTTTGTTTTTCTATAGCACGTGTCCTTCGAGGTCAAAATCAAGGTCAAAAGACGGGGAACCGAAAAAGTTGCAGAAGTTACTGCTTTATTTTTTTTAAACACCAAAATGTAGCTCAGGAAAAGTTGTAGCCGCACGTCGAAAATGAAATTAATCGAAGTTTAACTTCAAGGTCAAAATCAAGGTCAAAGGATGGTGAACTGAAAAAGGGGGAGAATTTATTGCTTGATTTTGATTTTTTAAGCCAAAATATAGCTCAGGAAAAATTGTAGCCGCACATCGAAAATCAAATTAATCGAGTTCCAACTTCATGGTCAAAATCAAGGTCAAAGGACGGGGAACTGAAAAAGTGGCAGAAGTTACTGCTCGATTTGGATTTTTTTAAACCAAAATGTAGCTTAGGAAAAGTTGTAGCCGCACATCGAAAGTCAAATTAATCGAGGTCCAACTACAAGGTCAAAATCAAGGTCAAAGGAAGTTACTGCTCGATTTGATTTTTTCCTCCAAAATGTAGCTCAGGAAAAGTTTTAGCCTCACATCGCAAATCAAATTAATTGAGGTCCAACTTCAAGGTCAGAATCAAGGTCAAAGGACGGGGAACTGAAAAAGTGGCAGAAGTTACTGCTCGATTTTGATATTTTTAACCAAAATGTAGCTCAGGAAAAGTTGTAGCCGCACATTGAAAATAAAATTAATCGAGGTCCAACTTCAAGGTCAAAATCAAGGTCAAAGGACGGAGAACTGCAAAGTGGCAGAAGTTACTGCTCGATTTTGATTTGTTTTACCAAAATGTAGCTCAGGAAAGTTGTAGTCGCATATCAAACATAAAATTAATCGAGGTCCATCTTCAAAGTCAAAATCAAGGTCAAAAGGCGAGGAACTGAAAAGTGGCAGAAGTTACTGCTCGATTTGGATTTTTTTCCGACCAACATGTAGCTCAGGAAAAGTTGTAGCCGCACATCGTAAATCATATTAATCGAGGTCTAACTTCAAGGTCAAAATCAAGGTCCAAGGACGGGAACTGAAAAAGTGGCAGAAGTTACTGGTCATTTTTTTTAACCAAAATGTAGCTCAGGAAACGTTGTAGCCGCACATCGAAAATCAGATTAATCGAGGTCCAACTTCAGGGTCAAAATCAAGGTCAAAGGACGGGAAACTAAAAAAGTGGCAGAATTACTGCTCGATTTTGATTTCTTTCTTCCCAAAATGTAGTTCAGAAAAAGTTATAGCCGTACATCGAAAATCAAATTAATGGAAGTCCAACTTCAAGCTTGGTCAAAATCAAAGTCAAAGGAATTTACTGCTCGATTTGATTTTTTTAACCAAAATGTAGCTCAGGAAAAGTTGTAGCCGCACATCGAAAATCAAATTTAATCGATGTCCAACTTCAAGGTCAAAATCAAGGTCAAAAGACGGGGAACTGAAAAAGTGCCAAAAGTTACTGCTGGATTTTGATGTTTTTTTAACGAAATGTAGCTCAGGAAAAGTTGTAGCCGCACATCGAAAATCAAATTAATCGAGGTCAAACTTCAAGGTTAAAATCAAGGTTAAAGGACGGGGAACTGAAAAAGTGCCAGAAGTTACTGCTCGATTTTGATTTTTTTAACCCCAAAATGTAGCATAATGCATGATTGATGATTTTTGCATTTTTTATGATTTTTTTACCCCCGAATGTTTGGTAAGAAAAATCAAAATCAAGCAGTAACTTCTGCCACTTTTTCAGTTCCCGTCCTTTGACCTTGATTTTGACCTTGCCGTTTGACCTCGATTAATTCGATTTTCGATGTGCGGCTACAACTTTTCCCAAGCTACATTTTGGTTTAAAAAAAATCCAAATCGAGCAGTAACTTCCTTGGACCTTGATTTTGACCTTGAAGTTCGACTTTGATTAATTTGATTTTCAATGTGCGGCTACAACTTTTCCTGAGCTACAGTTTTGTTTTAAAATTATCAAACTCGAGCAGTAACTTCTGCAACTTTTTCAGTTCCCTGTCCTTTGACCTAGATTTTTACCTTGAAGTTTGACCTCGATTAATTTCATTTTCGATGTGCGGCTACAACTTTTCCTGAGCTACATTTTGATTAAAAAATCCAAATCGAGCAGTAACTTCCTTTGACCTTGGTTTTGACCTTGAAGTTGGACCTCGATTAATTTGATTTTCAATGTGCGGCTACAACTTTTCCTGAGCTACATTTTGGTATGAAGCCAAATCAAAATCGAGCAGTAACTTCTGCCACTTTTTCAGTTCCCCGTCCTTTGACCTTGATTTTGATCTCGAAGGACACGTGCTATAGAAAAACAAACAGATTCGTGTTTCTCGTGATCTAATTGATCATATATGTCTTTTGGGAGAAATAGAAGGTCGTCGCTAAATAAGTCGCTAAATAAGTCGCCAGCTTCAAGGACATACCACTCAGGGTATATTGAAGGGATACCACTGTGTATGTCTCGTCGAGACGCGTCCGACATTGCGCAGCACGATATACCTGGTTCAACACATGACCTTAAATTTTGAAGTTGACTTAGGTAACCTGTTCACTATGGTATGATTCGTATCTCCTTGACGAAACGAGCACCATTACGTTAAAATAAAATAGGCGCCGTGTGACCTTAAGAGTCGGTGCGTCCAAAACCCCAATTATCATCAGATGACGTAAAAAATATTGTCCTATCTTCATCAGGCGGAAATTTACCGCTAGATGAGTGACTATAGGTTTCATTTTCCAATCATTTTCTTTCGAAAGGGGTGTAAATTCAATGTCCCTAAGCCGACGACTATTCTTCCGACCAAAGTAATCGCCAATTGCCAAAAAGTCGACTCCGACTCCGAGCCTGAGTCGGTAAGATGTTAGTGACTCCGACTCTGACTCTGACTCCGGCCAAAACTGCCGACTCCGACCGATTCTGACTCTGACTTCGACTCCGACTCCGCAGCCCTGATGTCAGGTCACGGTCAGGTGAAAGGTCAAAATCGATGTATTTGGGTTGATGGGCCATACTTTCCATTTAAAGCCTTATATTGCGACTATTATAGCACAAAGTGCTCTCAGAGGAATAATACATCTCCCGCATAAGCGAAATTGATATTGTAATAAAACGTCAAGGTCAGGTCACACAAGGTCACTACGACTATTGGCAAGGGGTCAACGAAAGTCATGCGACACTTGTTTTATGGGTTATTTCACACGTATATTTCAATAGCAGTAGCCATTTTCACACCCTGACCCAAATCAATGGCCCCTAGGTGAAGTTCAGGTAAAGGTCAGGTCGCATGAGGTCACAATTTGAAATTGATTAATCTAAATAAAAAAGGCATGTTTTAGACCAGTTTTGTCTTAGAAATACAGTTGTGGCATTTATTTGTTATCTGGTCAGTAAAAGCCAAAAAGCGCAACTTCAAAATATAACGTCATGCGTTACTGACGTCATATTTAGGGAGTCATGAGTCAGTAAAAAATAAAGACATTGCTTTGAAATTTGGTTTTGGTATCGCCCGTATTGGGGTCTCCAATAATTATTCCATTTTGTTGTAATATCTTCAACAACAAAATATTTTGTTGGAATTTTTCCGAGAAAAAAATCAGTTTATTTTTATTTCGGGGGTCAGAAACCCAAAAGTTTACCATTCGGAGACAGCCTTTTTAAAGGAATAAAACTTGGTGGAATTTATTTGTCTGTATCTGGTCAGAAAAGCCAAAAAAAGCAATACAAAAATGACGTCATGAGTTGCTCATCCTTAGGAAGCCATAAGTTAGTTAAAAATCAAGATATTGCTTTTAAATGTGGTGTGGGTATCGTTTATACTTGCCTTTCCACTATATATGCCACTTTGCTTAATATCTACTAAAACTTTTATTTTGTGGATTCTTTCCCGTAAAAATCAGTTTTTGTTTATTTTGTGGGGCAAAACATTCACAATTTTCGGAAATACGAGATAACGATTTTGAAGAAAATGTAATTTTCTTTCTTTTGACGTTTTTATTTGCAATTTGCTTAAACAGTCGTTTTTCTACGATTTTTCAAATATTTATCGTTTTTCCACCACAAATGGCATGGCATGACGTCACTAAAACGTCATTACCCCCAAGCTACCACAAATATCAATGAAATTTTGAGAGAAGACGTAGAATTGATGCAGCATAAGGTACTGTAAGTTTAACTCTGATATCGATTATAGTGGTCAAGTTATTGAGAAAATACGTTTTTTTGGGGGGGAGGGGGGAAATCATGGTTTTAAGATCTTGGGGGGGGGGGCTCCCCCCTCTGGATCTGCCCCTGCTGACTGACAATTTGAGGGGGCCAGTGGCGGCGGATCGTATTTTCGGATGGGGGAGGGGCGGGCAAAGAAACCCAGGGGCCCGCTCGGCAAAAAAGCACCCTCCCACGGCCAAAGGGCCACACCATGTTTTTCTTCTTCTCGCGAAATGCTATCTCTTCGGATTTACGCCACTATATTTTGCAGAGCCCCTAAATGGTCGCAAAAAAAACGTCAGACAGGCCCATGTTGAAGTATTGTGAATTATAAAGTCGTACGTTCTCTAACAGGTGAATTCAAAGTTACGTTCTCGCTTTCCATGTGTCTAGGGGCATGATTTGATTTGCCAGAGAACGGTTCGTAAGTTTTTTTCTCGAGTTGTTCCCACTGAAGGGCTAATTTATTTTAAACTCACTCATATAACGAATGTCAAGCATCAACATACCAAAACAAACCCAAAACAGAAACGTTACATAAACACGAAACGAACCGACCGCTCACACGGCCTCACTCACTCCCAAACTTCACATCACTTCGAAGCGTACCTACATCTCTCATAAGAACATCATTTACACTAGAACAATCTCAAACTGCTAGCACATCGATCGCCTTTGCTGTCGCTCTCCACAGCGTACTAAACTCCTCTGCTTTGCCGTTCAAGCTATATACACACGATTGTACCTTTTTGAACGACGCTAAGTGTACTAAAAACAGACGGATATTAAGGTCACTTTCTTTTTTACTTTGCTTCCATATAAACCATTTGGCCAGCAACAAGAACAGGTTCAAGTCACAATCTCTGCCTGTCTAGGCTCCGAACATAATTTTACGAGGAGTCAGTTCCATTGTTCGGTATTCCCCGTTACACCTTTTAAAAGCTCTCCATATCTCATCCCAAAAAGCTTTGACTTTTGGGCAATGGACGAGCAGGTGTAGTGCTGTTTCTACAGCCTGTTTACAGAAAACGCACTGATCATTATCGATTATCTTAAATATTTTTAGCATCTTACGTGTTGGAAGGATTTTGTGCAATATGCGAAATTGCAACCACCTAAGCTCAATATTTTTTGTACTTTCCGTTAAATGCTTAGTTATCTTTCTCCAGTCCGGAACAGCCCCAATCTCTGCATTCCATTTACGTTCGCATGAACACTGATCGGTCAGTTTAGGTGCCACTAAGGTTTTATAAGCCCATTTCGTAGTGCTTTCCACAGACATTAACGTTTTCAAAGCCATAGTTAGTCCAAACCAGGTTCGCCGCACCGTTGTAGTGGTCGCCATTCCAATGGTATCCCGCTCACTAAAGAGTTACATGTCATAATGTCTAAGTGACTCCATTTCTGCTTGATTTCCATGGCGGTGCACCACCTTTTTAACGAGAAATTATACAAGTCTTTTACATACGCAGCATTGTGAGACTCCATTGCCCGCAATTGTCTGGCTGGTACTGATGATTCGAAATTTAAATTACGGTTCAGGAACAAGGGCTGTGCCAAGAACTCGTCTGTCTCGCCTGTCTCACCACCGTTCTCCTGTATTTGAGCCCATGCTGTTAATGCCTGATCCCAAAACTTAGGGAGGTGTCTGCTGCGTATCTGCATGTCTCCAATATTACAGTGAAATATGTTTAATCTTCTACCGACTTCGAATCTATCATTCACAAGTACCTTCCAACTGCACTGTGTTGGGTCCAACCAACGCTTAATCCACGATATTTTTAGCGCATTAGCAAACGATTCGACATCTGGCGCTCCAATGCCTCCTTCCAAGAACTGTCTTTTTGCGATTCCTCTTTTTATTTTATCTTTCTTTCCCCATATAAACTTAAATAAAAGCGATTCCAGCCTTGCTATGTATGCTTTTTCGGGATTCTCGATCACAGCAAACAAATGAACAAACTTTGCAAGAAAAAGAGACTTCACAAGAATAACTCTGCCTAGCGGTGTTAAGCTTCTTTGGATCCATGGGGACATAGCTTTTTCTATTTCTTCAATTTTGTAACTGTAATTAATATCCCTTGTACTTTGAGCATCTGCAAACACTTTAACCCCAAGCAGATCGAGAGCCTCTCCTTCTTCTAGCCATTGCATGTTCAATTCCTGGCATATTGGAGGTGGTTGGTGACTTGCACTACCGATCCATGTACAAATCGTTTTGCCCATATTTAACTGCAGTCCCGTAACTGCGCCGAAGTCATCAAACATGGTAGCTGCATTCCGTAACGACCGTTCAGAACCATCTAAGATAAGAGTTAAGTCGTCTGCATAGGCTGATAGCTTTGTCTCCGTCTCGGCAATTGTTATCCCTCTGATAATATCAGTTGACCGAATTCTCCTCAAAAGCGGCTCCATGCATAGCAGCCAAATCAGACAGCTCAAGGGACATCCACGTTCAATTTTGAACTCAGGTGTTAAGAAGTTATTCACATTTATTCTAGCACCATGTGCTCCAGTTGGGTAAAGCACCGACATCCACCGTTGAAATTTTGGTTCAAACCCGTACGCCCTAATAACCTCATTCAGGTACTCCCAACTTATAGTCATACGCCTTCAGAAAATCACATTGCATTAACATTCCTTTGATTTGTTTGCGATCCGCAAGCTCCATTAAATCGATAATTAGCCTAATATTTTCTCCAATATAGCGCCCTTTTAGGAAGCCCGTCTGATCCGTATGAACTATGTCGCTAACCACCTTTTTTAAACGTAAAGCCATCGATTTTGCAATGATTTTATAAGGCACTGGCAAAAGACTTATTGGTCTCAAATTGTCCATATACCTCTTGTCTTTCCCCTTTTTTCGGAATTAAGGTTGCTACACTTCTAGAAACTGACTCGGGCAATGTTCCACACTCATAAATTTCGTTCACCACTGCCAGGAAAAGTGGACAGAAAATGTCCCAAAACTTTCTTAAGAATTCGGCTGTCCAGCCACAAGGGCCAGGCGCTGTATTTGGCTTCAAAGACGAAAGCGCTGCTGTCAATTCGGCGGCTGTAATTCGGAGATCGCATTCCTCCCTCTGTACATCAGTAATTTTCTCAACCGAATCCAAAAAGGAATCGGCTTTGTCGCCTGATCTAGGTACCCGCTTGTACAGTTTTGCATAAAAAGCAGTGCATTCGTTTAGCATCTGTTCCATGTTGTTGGAAAGTTCGCCGGTGTCTATTACATGATTCAAAAACAAGGCTGGAATGGCCCGTGAGCTTGCTTTCCGCTGTTCCAATGAAAAGAAATAGGAAGAACTCTTTTCAGCGTAAGCCGCCCAGTTAACTTTGCATCTGAACATATTTATTTTTGTTTTAGTCTCTATTGGGGGAAAATACATTTCTCTCCTCAATGGCTCTTTGCAGCTGCTGATCATTTATATTTGTGTTACTTTTTGCAGAAATTATTTCTTCTAACTTGAGCAATCGTTCGTCTTTTGCCCTTTTCTTCCTCGACGCGTATTTAATTATTGTTCCACGCGCCATACAAAGCACTGTGTCGAAAAGGAGCACTCTCGGAACATCTGGTGCATCGTTGTCACTTAAAGCTTCTTGAAGGAACGTGCATAATTCATCGACAAAGGTTTCGTCGATCAATAATGAATTATTGAACTTCCAATACCCTGGACCTCTGGTTTGACCTACTGGACTAACCTTAAGCTGTACGGCACGGTGGTCTGCTAGGAAGGGTGGCATTATATTACATTCAACGCGTGTTCCAGACAAACATAAGTGATCTGAAAGGAAAAAATAATCCAATCGAGATCTAGAGGTGCCCCTTGCAAATGTAAATTGAGACACATCTGGATTTTGCTTACGCCACACGTCAACGAGCCGGAACTCCTCTAAAGTCTCCTTCACAGCTCTGCTCCTCCGCCCGCAATAGTCACGTATCACACTCTGATGTTGCCACTCTCGGTCTCGAGTTGGATCTAAAGTTACATTGAAATCTCCCGCGAGAACTATGTTGTCCGACTGCATTTCGCTCAACCAATCGTTAACGCGCATTATGGATTCTATCTCGTCTCTGTTCGGACAATAAACGTTCCCAAACAAAATTGATTTTCCCTCAAACACAGCTTTCAAAAAAATTAGTCTACCCTGCTCATCCCTTCGAATTTCTTTTACTTCTAAGTCAAGACCCCGCCTGACGAGAATGCCCCTACTGTCACTGGTCCCGTTTGAGAAAAAAACTGTCTCCGCCCCATTCATGTGCCAACAAGTTTTGCATCGAATCGGTGAAGTGAGTTTCCTGCAAAAGTGCTATATCACAACGATGGGCCTTCAGCCATGTAAAAAGTTTACGTTTTTTAGGAACCCGTCCGTCGTTACTGGCCAAGTTCGTAAGTTAACGTCTTTATATCCACCTTTACTTGCTTCCACTTATCTCAATTCAAGCTGTCTTACACGACGGCAAGGTATATTTTTTACAAGTCAGAGATAGTCGACAGATTCCAAATACAATACAAGTTGAAGTTTAAAGGAAATAGTTCACCTTCGGAAAAAAATTCAGAACACGATTTTATTATATTTTTTAATACAGTTTCTTTTTTTCCTTTTAAAAATGGTCCTACATCGCGCCAATTCAGGACAGAAGGTTGTAAATTATTGATTTTATGGTGTGCGTTATTGGTCTGCGCATGCTCCATGGCAGTGCTGGCACTTTCAGACGGTACGGTACATCATATATGCGCCGTATTCCTTCGCCAAAAAGTAAAATATCTTCGGCTGGAGAGTCTTTTCAGCCAAGAAAAGTTCCAGATAAGGATTTCTCAACACGGGCTACAAAACTGCTATTTCAGTTCAAAACCCATGTTGAAGGTGAACTATTTCCTTTAAGTGACACGACATATAACAGCCGTTCTAAAATACGGCTCAATAGATATAAGATATAACTCGGTTACAGGCTCAGAGACTGTTCGGTTACTGTCATTTTTACACCGGGGGGGGGGGGGGGGGGGACACTTCTCCCCCACCCCCAACGACGCAAGCGCCGCTACTTACATTGTTAGATATATACTGTCTGACGCAGTGTTGGATTTTTCATTTCATGACCGGTCCCGGAGAGTAAAAATCCATAGGTGGAGAGTAAAATTGTATTGTCAGGCAAGTTAAGATTTTCATTTTTGTTTTAATTATTTTACATGGAAATTAAAAATGCTGATTTGTAATAGATATTAAATCCTTGCGAGGAAAATTGAATTATATTTTAACTACAATGTCGGTAAGATCAGGCGAAAAGAAAGAAAATTTCCTGAACAAATATGAAGAGAGCAAAATTCTTTGGACCCAAAAAGTCCAGAAAATGGCCAAAATTCCAAGGCTGGTCTGACGCACTCACTCACTAACCCGGCGCACGCCCTGACGGCGCGTGCCGCCCTGACCGGCGCGTGGACTGGGCCGGCACGCACTCCCCCGGTCCCATACTCTGTCCCGGCCCCACACTCCCGGTCCTTATATACATCAGCGGCACGCGTCCTCATGCGTACCGCTACCAGGTTGTGACGTCATGCTTATGACTACAGTACAACCGAGACGCGCCGCATGCACAATAGTTGAGTCACATGTTTAGAGGATTATATAACCACATGTTACACATCAGCCTGCCTACTCAACATGTTACGCGGACACATGTTGGACACGAAAATCAGCGGTTCAACGCGACATCCATACTTAACACTAAACTAAGCGCTCTAATCATTGTTGAGTGACTATCATTCAACGCGGGGTACTCCTCATTAACCCTATTCCCTGCGGGGGCAGATTCTGCCTCTCCCGGTAGTTTTTAACTTTCTGCTTCTAAACCGTTAGGCCTAGCGTCTTGAAACTTTGTGGCTTTTCCCAACTTTGAATGGCACGCACTGTGTCAAAATTTTGAAAAAATCAGTACGGCAGAAGCGGTGCCAGGCTCCTGTTTTGGGGAGGGTGCTTCGAATGCGGTTTAGCGGCGCATTCTTCCTTCGTGGTTTGCAGTGCAATATCGCAATATAAATGTGTCAGAAACAATTTCAATGCAATATGCATGATAGATACTGGGATTTTACATATTTGTGGGGCAGAGGCGCACTCAGCATACAAATTGGGAGGCGATACCCACCATCAAATTAGGCCCAACTTCAAATTAGTAAGATGATAAAAGCGTTACGCGCATGGTGCCCCCCATGTTTTTTTCCTGGATCCGCCTATGCGCAATATATCAAATTTAACAAAGTACAGCATATAGTGCCCACATGTGACGTTCATGTCGTCCCAAACAATCACGAACAGCACATATTTTTTCTCAGAAAATCATTTTACATTTTACATTCCCTGAATACGCCTATGATTTTTATTTTTTATTTTGTCTTTCCAATGCATACAATTCGAAAACGTTAAATTTTCCACAGATAATCAACCCAACATAATGCACCTGGGGCCCTAGGGGCACAGCTAGGGCCGTTTTATATTTTGTCTTAATTAAAAGGGTTTTCCCGCTAGGAACCCAGTCGTGTTGCATACTGTTCGAAAACGCTCAATTTTCCAAAGCTAATTTAATCATCAGAATGCTGCTGAGGGACCTAGGGGCCCAGCTAGGGCCGTTCCAATTTGTTGGCCTTAAGCGGCTGCCCCTACGATTTCCTTCAAAATTACTCTATCGACTCATCAGACCAAGAAAATACATCTGGCTGAAGAAATATACCTGGTCATTTAATATTAGGGCCACTAGGGCCGATTAGGGCCCCCTTATAAGGTAAAGGGGACCTTGCCCCCAGAAATGATAGGAAACCCAGTCAAGTTGCATATCATTCGAAAGCGAATAAATTTTCAAAGCTAATGCAATCATTATATTGCAGCTGGAAGCCCTAGGGGCTCAACTAGGGCCGTTTCTATTTTTTTGGCCCTATGGGCGGCCCCTACGATTTCCTTCAAATTTACTCTATTGACTCCTCAGACCAAGAAAACAAATCTGGCTGAAGAAATATACCTGGTCAATTAAGATTAGGGCCCCTAGGGCCGAATATAAACCCCCTTATAAGGTAAAGAGGCCTTTGTACAAAAAACGTTAGGAAACCCAGTCAAATTGCACATCATTCGATAGCTCTCAATTTTCCAAAGCTAATACAAGCATCGGAATGCAGCTGAGAGCCCTAGGGGTTCAACTAGGGCCGTTCCTATATTTTAGCCCTACGGGGTGGTCCCTACGATTTCCTTCAAATTTACCCTATCCACTCCTCAGACCAAGAAAACAAATCTGGCTGAAGAAATATACCTGGTCATTTAAGATTAGGGCCGATTAGGACCCCCCTTATAAGGTAAAGGGGCCTTTGCTCCCCAACAATGATAGAAAACCCAGTCAAGTTGCATATCATTCGAAAGCGCTTAAATTTCCAAAGCTAATGCAATCATTACAATGCAGTTGAAAGTCCTAGAGGCTCAACTAGGGCCGTTTCTATTGTTTGGCCCTAGGGGGTGGCTCCTACGATTTCCTTCAAATTTACTCTATTGACTCCTCAGACCAAGAAAACAAGTCTGGCTAAAAAAATATACCTGGTTATTTATTATTAGGGCCCCTATGGCCGATTAGGACCCCACTTATAAGGTAAAGGGGTCCTTTGCCCTAATACAAACGCTAAGAAACCCAGTCAAGTTACATATCATTCGAAAGCGCTTAATTTAACAAAGCTAATGCAATCATCGGAATGCAGCTGGGAGCCTTAAGGGCTCAACTAGGGCCGTTCCTATTATTGGCCCTATGGGGCGGCACCTATGATTTCCTTCAAATTTACTCTATCGACTCCTCACACAAAGAAAACAAATCTTACTGAAGAAATATACCTGGTCATTTAAGATTAGGGCCCCTAGGGCCGTTTAGGACCCCCTTTATAAAGTAAAGGGGCATTCAAAAACGTTAAGAAACCCAGTCAAATTGCATATCATTCCAAAGCTCTCAATTTTCCAAAGCTAATACAATCATCGGAATGCAGCTGGGAACCCTAGGGGCTCAACTATGGCCGTTCCTATTTTTTGGTCATATGGGGTGGCCCCTACGATTTCCTTCAAATTTACACTATCGACTCCTCAGCCCATGAAAACAAATCTGGCTGAAGAAATATACCTCGTCATTTAAGATCAGTGCCCTTAGGGCCGATTAGGACCCCCCTTATACCGTAAAGGGGCCTTTGTAAAAACAAACTTTAGGAAACCCAATCAAATTGCATATTTTTCGAAAGCTTTCAATTTTCCAAAGGTAATGCAATCATCGGAATGCAGCTGGCAGTCCTAGGGGCTCAACTAGGCCGGGCCGTTCTTATTTGTTGGCCCTATGGGGCGGCCCCTACGATTTCATGCAAATATAACCTATCGACTCCTCAGACCAAGAAAACAAATATAGCTGAAGAAATATACCTGGTCATTAAAGATTAGGGCCGCTAGGGCCGATTGGGACCCCCCTTATAAGGTAAAGGGACATTTTCTCACCCCCAAAAATGCTACTAAACCCGTTCAAAATGCATATCATTCGAAAGCGCTTAATTTTGCAAAGCTAATGCAATCATTGTAATGCATCTTGGAGCCATAGGGGCCCAACTAGGGCCGTTCCTATGTGTTGGCCCTATAGGGCGGCACCTACGATTCCCTTAAAATTTACACTATCGACTCCTCAGACCAAGAAAACAAATCTGGCTAAATAAATATACCTGGTCATTTAAGATTAGGGCTCCTAGGGATGATTAGGACGATTAGGTAAAGGGGCCTTTGTAAAACAAAAACTCAGGAAACCCAGTAAAATTGCATATCATTCGAAAGTGCTTAATTTTCCAAAGCTAACGCAATCATCGGAATGCAGCTGAGAGCGCAAGGGCTCAACTAGGGCCGTTCCTATTTTGTTTTGGCCCTGGGGCGGCCCCTACGATTTCCTTCAAATTTACTCTATCGATTCCTCAGATCCAGAAAAAAAAATATGGCTGAATAATTATACCTGGTCATTTAAGATTAGGGCCCCTAGGGCCGATTATGGCTCATTATAAGGTAAAGGGCCTTTGTAAAAAAATAAATAGGAAACCCGGTCGAAATGCATATTATTCGAAAGCTCTCAATTTTCCAAAGCTAATACAATGATCGGAATGCAGCTGGGAGCCCTAGGGGCTCAACTAGGGCCGTTCCTATTATTTGGCTCTATGGGGCGGCCACTACGATTTCCTTCAAAATTACTCTATCGACTCCTCAGACCAAGAAAACAAATCTGGCGGAAGAAATATGCCTGGTCATTTAAGATTAGGGCCGATTAGGACCCCCTTATAAGGTAAAGGGGCCTTTTCCCTAAACAACGGTGGGAAACCCGGTCAAGTTACATATAATTTGAAAGCACTTAAATTTCCAAAGCTAATGCAATCATCGGAATGCAGCTGGGAGCCCTAGGGGCTCAACTAGGACCGTTCCTATTGTTTGGCCCTAAGGGGTGGCCCGTACGATTTCCTTCAAATTTACTCTATCGACTCCTCAGACCAAGAAAACAAATCTAGCTCAAGAAATATACCTAGTCATTACAAATTTGGGCTCCTAGGGCCGATTAGGACCCCCCCCCCTCGTAAGGTAAAGGGGCCTTTATAAAAAAACGTTAGGAAACCCAATCAAATTGCATATCATTCGAAAGCTCTCAATTTTTGAAAGCTAATAAAATCATCGGAATGCAGCTGGGAGCCCCAGGGGTTCAACTAGGGCCGTTCCTATTTTGTATCCCCTAAGGGGCGGCCCTACGATTTCCTTCAAATTTATACTATCAACTCCTCAGACCAAGAAAATAAATCGGGCTAAAGAAATATACCTGGTCATTTAATAGTAGGGCCGCTAGGGCCGATTTGGGCCACCTTTATAAGGTAAAGGGGACTTTGCCCCCCCCAAAAAAAATGATAGGAAACCCAGTCAAGTTGCATATCATTCGAAAGCGCTTAAATTTCCAAAACTAATGCAATAATTATAATGCAGCTGGAAGCCCTAGGGGCTAAATTAGGGCCGTTTATATTTGTTTGGCCCTATGGGGCGGCCCTGCGATTTCCTTCAAATTTACTCTATTGACTCCTCAGACCAAGAAAACAAATCTGGCTGAAAAAATATACCTTTTCATTTAAGATTAGGGTCCCTAGGGCCGATTAGGACCCCCCTTATAAGGTAAAGGGGCCTTTGTAAAAAAACACGTTAGGAAACCCAGTCAAACTGCATATCATTCGATAACTCTCAATTTTCCAAAGCTAATACAATCATCGGAATGCAGCTGGGAGCCCTAGGGGCTCAACTAGGGTCGTTCCTATATTTTGGCCCTACTGAGTGGTCCCTACGATTTCCTTCAAATTTACCCTATCCACTCCTCAGACCAAGAAAACAAATCTGGCGGAAGAAATATACCTGGTCATTTAAGATTAGGGCCCGATTAGGACCCCCCTTATAAGGTAAAAGGGCCTTTGCTCCCCAACAATGATAGAAAACCCAGCCAAGTTACATATCATTCGAAAGCGCTTAAATTTATAAAGCCAATGCAATCATTATAATGCAGTTGAAAACCCTAGGGGCTCAACTAGGGCCGTTTCTATTGTTTGGCCCTAGGGGGCGGCTCCTACGATTTCCTTCAAATTTACTCTATTGACTCCTCAAACCAAGAAAACAAATCTGGCTGAAAAAAAAATATACCTGGTCATTTAATATTAGGGCCCTAGGGCCGATTAGGACCCCCTTATAAAGTAAAGGGGTCCTTTGCCCTAATAAAAACGCTAGGAAACCCAGTCAAGTTCCATATCATTCGCAAGCGCTTAATTTTCCAAAGCTAATGCACTCATCGGAATGCAGCTGGGAGGCCTAGGGGCTGAACTAGGGCCGTCCCTATTATTGGCCCTATGGGGCGGCCCTACGATTTCCTTCAAATTTACTCTATCGACTCCTCAGACAAAGAAAACAAATCTTACTGTCGAAATATACCTGGTCATTTAAGATTAGGGCCCCTAGGACCGTTTAGGACCCCCTTTATAAGGTAAAGGGGCATTAAAAAAAACGTTAGGAAACCCAGTCAAATTGCACATTATTCGAAAGCTCTAAATTTGCCAAAGCTAATACAATCATCGTAATGCAGCAAGGATCCCTAGGGCCTCAAATAGGGCCGTTCTTTTGTTGGCCCTATGGGGCGGCCCCTACGATTTCCTTCAAATTTACTCTATCGACTCCTCAGACCAAGACAAAAAAAAATATAGCTGAATAATTATACCTGGTTATTTAAGATTAGGGCCCCTAGGGCCGATTAGGACTCATTATAAGGTAAAGTGCCTTTGTAAAAAAAGGAAACCCGGTCAAAATGCATATTATTCGAAAGCTCTCAATTTTCCAAAGCTAGTACAATGATCGGAATGCAGCTGGGAGCCCTAGGGGCTCAACTAGGGCCGTGCCTTTGTTTGGCCCTATGGGGCGGTGTAGTGTATCAAGAGTATCACAGCGGCAACTGCTAGTGTCATCTAGTGGCATCCGCCGGTAGAACGAGTTGTCAGGACATTCACTAGACGGTAACTTGGTCAGGTGACTTGGCGCGTTCCCGGGGCCTGCTTTGGGCAGTCAGTGCCGGGAGTCGTGCGTGGCCGGTGCCTCGGGCGTACGGTCATTGGCGGTGTGCCAGACGAGAGTTATCGTCACCGGGCAGTTAAGTTGTGACGTGTTTGGACGAGGTGTCCGTGAAGCCAATACAGGTCACTTCATGCGGCCAGTACGATTTCCTTCAAATTTTCTCTATCGACTCCTCAGACCAAGAAAACAAATGTGGCGGAAGAAATATACCTAGTCATTTAAGATTAGGGCCGATTAGGACCCTCTTATAAGGTAAAGGGGCCTTTGCCCTAAAAAAACGCTAGGAAACCCAGTCAAGTTACATATCATTTGAAAGCACTTAATTTTTCAAAGCTAATGCAATCATCGGAATGCAGCTGGAAGCCCTAGGGGCTTAACTAGGACCGTTCCCATTATTTGGCCCTAAGGGGTGGCCCCTACGATTTCCTTCAAATTTACTCTATCGACTCCTCAGACCAAGAAAACAAATCTGGCTCAAGAAATATACCTAGTAATTTAAGATTAGGGCCCCTAGGACCGTTTAGGACCCCCTTTATAAGGTAAAGGGGCATTACAAAAACGTTAGGAAACCCAGTCAAATTGCACATTATTCGAAAGCTCTAAATTTTCCAAAGCTAATACAATCATCGTAATGCAGCAAGGATCCCTAGGGCCTCAAATAGGGCCATTCTTTTGTTGGCCCTATGGGGCGGCCCCTACGATTTCCTTCAAATTTACACTATCGACTCCTCAGACCATGAAAACAAATCTGGCTGAAGAAATATACCTCGTCATTTAAGATCAGTGCCCTTAGGGCCGATTAGGACCCCCTTATACCGTAAAGGGGCCTTTGTAAAAAAAACTTTAGGAAACCCAGCTAAATTACATATTTTTCGATAGCTTTCAATTTTCCAAAGCTAATGCAATCATCGGAATGCAGCTGGCAGTCCTAGGGGCTCAACTAGGCCGGGCCGTTCCTATTTGTTGGCCCTATGGGGCAGCCCCTACTTCAAATTTACTCTATTTACTCTTCAGACTAAGAAAACAAATCTGGCTGAAAAAAAAAATATACCTGGTCATTTAAGATTAGGGCCCCCTAGGGCCGATTAGGACCCCCTTATTAGGTAAAGGGGCATTTGCCCCAAAAAAACGTTAGGAAAACCAGTCAAGTTGCAAATAATTCGAAAGCGCTTAATTTCCCAAAGCTAATGCAATCATCAGAATGCCGCTGGGAGTCCCCTAGGGGCCCAACTAGGGCCGTTCCTATTTGTTAGCCCTATGGGGCGGCCCCTATGATTTCATTCAAATGTAACCTATCGACTCCTCAGACCAAGAAAACAAATCTAGCTGAAGAAATATACCTGGTCATTTAATATTAGGGCCGCTAGGGCTGATTAGGACCCCCTTATAAGGTAAAGGGACATTTCCCCCCCAAACAAAAAGCTACTAAACCCGGTCAAAATGCATATCATTCGAAAGCGCTTAATTTTTCAAAGCTAATGCAATCATTATAATGCATCTGGGAGCCATAGGGGCCAACTAGGGCCGTTCCTAGTTGTTGGCCCTATAGGGCGGCACCTACGAATCCATTCAAATTTACACTATCGACTCCTCAGACAAAGAAAACAAATCTGGCTGAAGAAATATACGTGGTCATTTAATATTAGGGCCCCTAGGGACGATTAGGACCCCCTCCCCCTTAAAGGGGCCTTTGTAAAACAAATCTTAGGAAACCCAGTCAAATTGCATATAATTCGAAAGTGCTTAATTTTCCAAAGCTAACGCAATCATCGGAATGCTGCTGAGAGCGCAAGGGCTCAACTAGGGCCGTTCCTATTTGTTTGGCCCTGGGGCGGCCCCTACGATTTCCTTCAAATTTACTCTATCGACTCCTCAGACCAAGACAAAACATCTGGCTGAATAATTATACCTGGTCATTTAAGATTAGGGCCCATAGGGCCGATTAGGAACCCTCTTATAAGGTAAAGGGGCCTTTGTACAAAAAAAAACGTTAGGAAACCCAGTCAAATTGCATATCATTCGATAGCTATCAATTTTTCAAAGCTAATACAATCATCGGAATGCAGCTGGGAGCCCTAGGGGCCCAACTAGGGCCGTTCCTATATTTTGGCCCTACGGGGTGGTCCCTACAATTTCCTTCAAATTTACCCTATCCACTCCTCAGACCAAGAAAACAAATCTGGCTGAAGAAATATACCTGGTCATTTAAGATTAGGGCCGATTAGGACCCCATTATAAGGTAAAGGGGCCTTTGCTCCCCAACAATGATAGAAAACTCAGTCAAGTTGCATATCATTCGAAAGCGCTTACATTTCCAAAGCTAATGCAATCATTATAATGCAGTTGAAAGTCCTAGAGGCTCAACTAGGGCCGTTTCTATTTTTTGGCCCTAGGGGCGGCTCCTACGATTTCCTTCAAATTTACTCTATTGACTCCTCAGACCAAGAAAACAAAACTGGCTGAATAAATATACCTGGTTATTTAATATTAGGGCCCCTATGGCCGATTAGGACCCCCTTATAAGGTAAAGGGATCCTTTGCCCTAATAAAAACGCTAGGAAACCCGGTCAAGTTACATATCATTCGAAAGCACTTAAGTTTCCAAAGCTAATGCAATCATCGGAATGCAACTGGGAGCACTAGGGGCTCAACTAGGGCCGTTCCTATAGTTTGTCCCTACTGGGTGGTCCCTACGATTTCCTTCAAATTTACTCTATCGATTCTTCAGACTAAGAAGACAAATCTGGCAGAAAAAAATATACCTGGTCATTTAAGATTAGGGCCCCCTAGGGCCGATTAGGACCCCCTTATTAGGTAAAAGGGCTTTTGCCCCACCCCAAAAGAAACGTTAGGAAACCCAGTCAAGTTGCAAATAATTCGAAAGCGCTAAATTTCCCAAAGCTAATGCAATCATCAGAATGCCGCTGGGAGTCCCCTAGGGGCCCAACTAGTGCCGTTCCTCTTTGTTGGCGCTATGGGGCGTCCCCTACAATTTCATTCAAATGTAACCTATCGACTCCTCAGACCAAGAAAACAAATCTAGCTGAAGAAATATGCCTGGTCATTTAAGATTAGGGCCACTAGGGCCGATTAGAACCCCCTTATAAGGTAAAGGGACATCCCCAAAAGAAAATGCCACTAAACCCAGTCAAAATGCATATAATTCGAAAGCGCTTAACTTTGCAAAACTAATGCAATCATTATAATGCATCTGGGAGCCATAGGGGCCCAACTAGGGCCGTTCCTATTTGTTGGCCCTATAGGGCGGCACCTACGATGCCCTTCAAATTTACACTATCGACTCCTCAGACCAAGAAAACAAATCTGGCTGAATAAATATACCTGGTCATTTAAGATTAGGGCCGATTAGGACCCCCTTCTAAGGTAAAGGGGCCTTTGCCGTAAAAAAACGGTAGGAAACCCAGTCAAGTTACATATCATTTGAAAGCACTTAATTTTCCAAACTAATGCAATCATCGGAATGCAGCTGGGAGCCCTAGGGGCTCAACTAGGACCGTTCCTATTGTTTGGCCCTAAGGGGTGGCCCCTACGATTTCCTTCAAATTTACTCTATCGTCTCCTCAGACCAAGAAAACAAATCTAGCTCAAGAAATATACCTGGTCATTTAAGATTTGGGTCCCTAGGGCCGATTAGGAAATAAGGTAAAGGGGCCTAAAGGGACCTCATAAGGTAAAGGGGCCTTTATAAAAAACGTTAGGAAACCCAGTCAAATTGCATATAATTAGAAAACTCTCAATTTTTGAAAGCTAATACAATCATCGGAATGCAGCTGGGAGCCCTAGGGGCTCAACTAGGGCCGTTCCTATATTTTTGCCCTACTGGGTGGTCCCTACGATTTCCTTCAAATTCACCCTATCCACTCCTCAGACCAAGAAAACAAATCTGCCTGAAGAAATATACCTGGTCATTTCAGATTAGGGCCGATTAGGACCCCCCTTATAAGGTAAAGGGGCCTTTGCTCCCCAACAATGATAGAAAACCCAGCCAAGTTGCATATCATTCGAAAGCGCTTAAATTTATAAAGCTAATGCAATCATTATAATGCAGTTGAAAGTCCTAGGGGCTCAACTAGGGCCGTTTCTATTTTTTGGCCCTAGGGGGCGGCTCCTACGATTTCCTTCAAATTTACTCTATTGACTCCTCAAACCAAGAAAACAAATCTTGCTGAAGAAATATACCTGGTCATTTAATATTAGGACCCCTAGGGCCGATTAGGACCCCCTTATAAGGTAAAGGGTCCCTCGCCCTAATAAAAACGCTAGGAAACCAAGTCAAGTTACATATAATTCACAAGCGCTTAATTTTCCAAACTAATGCAATGATCGGAATGCAGCTGGGAGCCCTAGGGGCTCAACTAGGGCCGTTCCTATTATTGGCCCTATAGGGCGGCCCTACAATTTCCTTAAAATTTACTCTATCGACTCCTCAGACAAAGAAAACAAATCTTACTGAAGAAATATACCTGGTCATTTAAGATTAGGGCCCCTAGAGCCGCTTAGGACCCCCATTATAAGGTAAGGGGGCATTTTATTTAAAAAAAAACGTTAGGAAACCCAGTCAAATTGCACATCATTCGAAAGCTCTAAATTTTCCAAAGCTAATACAATCATCGGAACGCAGCTGGGAACCCTAGGGGCCCAGGGCCGTTGCTATTTTTTTGGCCCTATGGGGCGGCCCCTACGATTTCCTTCAAATTTACTCTATTCACTCCTCAGACCAAGAAAACAAATCCGGCGGAAGACATATACCTGGTCATTTAAGATTAGTGCCGAGTAGGACCCCCCCCCCTTATACGGTAAAGGGGCCTTTTAAAAAAAAATCGGAAACCCAGTCAAATTGCATATCATTCGAAAGCTCTCAATTTTCCAAAGCTAATCCGATCATCGGAATGCAGCTCGCAGTCTTAGGGGCTCAACTAAGCCCGGCCGTTCCTATTTGTTGGCCCTATGGGGCGGCCCCTACGATTTCCTTCAAATTTACTCTATCGACTCTTCAGACCAAGAAACCAAATCTGGCAGAAAAAAAAAATACCTGGTCATTTAAGATTAGGGCCCCTTAGGGCCGATTAGGACCCCTTATTAGGTAAGGGGGCCTTTGCCCAAAAAAACGTTAGGAAACCCAGTCAAGTTGCAAATAATTCGAAAGCGCTTAAGTTCCCAAAGCTAATGCAATCATCAGAATGCCGCTGGGAGTCCCCTAGGGGCCCAACTAGGGTCGTTCCTATTTGTTGGCCCTATGGGGCGGCCCCTGCGATTTCATTCAAATGTAACCTATCGACTCCTCAGACCAAGAAAACACATCTAGCTGAAGAAATATACCTGGTCATTTAAGATTAGGGCCGCTAGGGCCGATTAGAACCCCCCCCCCTTATAAGGTAAAGGGACATTTTCTTTTTAAAAAAATGCTACTAAACCCGGTCAAAATGCATATAATTCGAAAGCGTTTCATTTTGCAAAGCGAATGCAATCATTATAATGCATCTGGGAGCTATAGGGGCCCACCTAGTGCCGTTCCTATTTGTTGGCCCTATAGGGCGGCACCTACGATTCCCTTCAAATTTACACTATCGACTCCTGAGACCAAGAAAACAAATCTGGCTGAAGAAATATACGTGGTCATTTAAGATTAGGGCCCCTAGGGTTGATTAGGACCCCCTTAAACGGGCCTTTGTAAAAAAAAAAACTTAGGAAACCCAGTCAAATTGCATATCATTCGAAAGTGCTTAATTTTCCAAAGCTAACGCAATCATCGGAATGCAGCTGAGAGCGCAAGGGCTCAACTAGGGCCGTTCCTATTTTTTTTTTGTCCCTACGATTTCCTTCAAATTTACTCTATCCACTCCTCAGACCAAGACAAAAAATCTGGCTGAATAATTATACCTGGTCATTTAAGATTAGGGCCCCTATGGCCGATTAGGACTCATTATAAGGTAAAGGGCCTTTGTAAAACAAAATAGGAAACCCGGTCAAAATGCATATTATTCGAAAGCTCTCAATTTTCCAAAGCTAATACAATGATCGGAATGCAGCTGGGAGCCCTAGGGGCTCAACTAGGGCCGTTCCTATTGTTTGGCCCTATGGGGCGGTGTAGTGTATCAAGAGTATCACAGCGGCAAATGGTAGTGTCATCTAGTGGCATCCGCCGGTAGTACGAGTTGTGAGGACATTCACTACACGGTAACTTGGTCAGGTGACTTGGCGCGTTCCCGGGGTCTGCTTTGGGCAGTCAGTGCCGGGAGTCGTGCGTGGCCGGTGCCTCGGGCGTACGGTCATTGGCGGTGTGCCAGACAAGAGTTATCGTCCCCGGGCAGTTCAGTTGTTACGTGTTTGGACGAGGTGTCCGTGACGCCAATACAGGACACTACAGGCGGCCACTACGATTTCCTTCAAATTTACTTTATCGACTCCTCAGACCAAGAAAACAAATGTGGCGGAAGAAATATACCTGGTCATTTAAGATTAGGGCCGATTAGGACCCCCTTATAAGGTAAAGGGGCTTTTTCCCTAAAAAGCGCTAGGAAACCCAGTCAAGTTACATATCATTTGAAAGCACTTAATTTTCCAAAGCTAATGCAATCATCGGAATGCAGCTGGGAGCCCTAGGGGCTTAACTAGGACCGTTCCTATTGTTTGGCCCTAAGGGGTGGCCCCTACGATTTCCTTCAAATTTACTCTATCGACTCCTCAGACCAAGAAAAACAATCTGGCTGAAGAAATATATCTGGTCATTTAAAATTTGGGCCCCTAGGGCCGATTAGGACCCCCCTTATAAGGTACAGGGCCTTTGTAATAAAACGTTAGGAAACCCAGTCAAATTGCATATCATTCGAAAGCTCTTAATTTTGAAAAGCTAATAAAATCATCGGACTGGAGCTGGGAGCCCTAGGGGCTCAACTAGGGCCGTTCCTATTGTTTGGCCCTAAGGGGCGGTCCCTACGATTTCCTTCAACTGTACTCTATCGACTCTTCTGACCAAGAAAACAAATCTGGTTCCAGAAATATCCCTAGTCATTTAAGATTTGGGCCCCTAGGGCCGATTAGGACTCCCCTTATAAGGTAAAGGGGCCTTTGTAAAACAAAAACGTTAGGAACCCCAGTCAAATTGCATATCATTCGAAATCTCTCAATTTTCCAAAGCTAATACAATGATCGGAATGCAACTGGGATCCCTGGGAGCTCAGCTAAGGCCCTTCCTAATTTTTGGCCCTATGGGGCGGCCCCTACGATTTCCTTCAAATTTACTCTATCGACTCCTCAGACAAAGAAAACAAATCTGGCTGAATAAATATACCTGTTCATTTAAGATTAGGGCCCCCTAGGGCCGATTAGGACCCCCGTTATAAGGTAAAGGGGCCTTTGTAAAAACAAAACGTTAGGAAACCCAGTCAAGTTGCATATCATTCGAAAGTACTTGATATCTTAAAGCTAATGGAATCACCAGAATGCCGCTGGGAGTGATGGGGCCCAACTAGGGCCGTTCCTATGATTTGCCCCTATGGGGCGGCCCCTACGAATTCCTTCAAATTTAAACTATCGACTCCTCAGACAAAAAAAGTCTGGCTGAAGAAATATACCTGGTCATTTAAGGATAGGGCCCCTAGGGCCGATTAGGACCCCTTATAAGGTAAAGGGGCCTTTGTAAAAAAAGAAACGTTAGGAAACTCAGTCAAATTGCATATGATTCGAAAGCTCTTAATTTTCCAAAGCTAATGCAATCATCGGAATGCAGCTGGCAGCCCTAGGGGCTCAACTAGGGCCGTTCCTATTTTTGGCCCTATAAGGCGGCCCCTACGATTTCCTTCAAATTTACTCTATCGACTCTTCAGACCAAGAAAACAAATCTGGCTGAAAAAAATATACCTTGACATTTAAGATTAGGGCTCCTAGGGCTGATTAGGACCCCTTATTAGGTAAAGGGGCCTTTGCCCCCCCCCCCCCCCCCTCCCCCCAGAACGTTAGGAAAGCCAGTCAAGTTGCATATCATTCGAAAGTGCTTAATTTTCCAAAGCTAATACAATCATTATATTTTATGTGGGAGCCCTAGGGGCCGCCGTTTCTATTTTTTGGCCCTTTGGGGCGGCCCCTACGATTTCCTTCAAATTTACTCCATAGACTCCTCAGACCAAGGAAACAAATATGGCTGAAAAAATATGCCTGGTCATTTAAGATTAGGGCTGCTAGGGCCGATTAGGACCCCCTTATAAGGTAAAGGGGCCTTTGCCCCCAAAAGGCTAGGAAACCCCGTCAAGTTCCATATCATCCGAAATCGCTTAATTTTCCAAAGCTAATGCAATCATTATAATGCATCAGGGAACCATGTGGGCCCAAGTATTATTTTTTGGGGCCCAAGTTCCATTTTTTTGGCCCTATTTTGCGGCCCCTACGATTCCCTTCAAATTTACACTATCGACTCCTCATACCAAGAAAACAAATCTGGCGGAAGAAATATACCTGGTCATTTACGATTAGGGCCGCTAGGGCCGATTAGGACCCCTCTTATAATGTAAAGGGGCATTTGTAAAGCAAAAAGGTTAGGAAACCCAGTAAAATTGCATATTATTCGAAAGCTCTCAATTTTCCAAAGCCAATGCAATCATCGGAATGCAGCTGGGAGCCCTAGGGGCTCAATTAGGGCCGTTCCTATTTTAACAAGGTATATTTCTTCAACCAGATTTGTTTTCTTGGTCTGAGGAGTCGATAGAGTACATTTGAAGGAAATCGTAGGGGTCGCCCCATAGGGCCAACAAATAGGAACGGTCCTAGTTGGGCGCCAGGGCTGCCAGCGGCATTCTGAGGATTGCATTAGCTTTGGGAAATTAAGCGCTTGCGAATGTTATGCAACTTGACTGGGTTTTCCAACGTTTTTTTTTTTTTGAAGGGCAAAGGACCCTTTACCTAATAAGAGGACCCTTTACCCTTACCCTACCCTTTACCCTAAAGGACCCTTTACCTAGGGTGCCCTAATCTTTAATGACCAGGTATATATTTTTTCAGCCAGATTTGTGTTCTTGGTCTGAAGAGTCGATAGAGTAAATTTGAAGAAAATCGTAGGGGCCCCCTTGTAGGGCCAGAAAATAGGAACGGCCCTAGTTGAGCCCTATGGCTCTCAGCTGCACTCCGATGATTGTATTAGCTTTGGAAAATTGAGAGCTTTCGAATGATATGCAATTTTACTGGGTTCTCTAACGTTTTGTTTACAAAGGCCCCTTTACCTTATAAGGGGGTCCTAATCGAGCCTAGGGTCCCGAATCTTAAATGATCAGGTATATTTCTTCAGCCAGAATTGTTTTCTTGGTCTGAAGAGTCGAAAGTGTAAATTTGAAGGGAATCCTAGTGCCGCCCCTTAGAGCCAACAAATAGGAACGGCCCTAGTTGGGCCCCTATGACTCCCAGATGCATTATAATGATTGCATTAGCTTTGAAAAATTAAGCGCTTTCGAATGATTTGAAACTTGACCGGGTTTCCTAGCATTTTTTGGGGGGCAAAGGCCTCTTTACCTTATAAGGGGGTTCTAATCGGCCCTAGCGGCCCTAATCTTAAAGGAAATAGTTCACCTTCGGAAAATTTTCAGAACACGATTTTAATAAGTAAAAAATAATATTTTTTTCTTCTTTTCAAAAATGGTCCTACATCGCGCCAATTCAGGACAGAAGGTCGTACATTATTAAAGGAAATAGTTCACCTTCAACATTAGTTTTAAACTGAGATAGCAGTTTTGTAGCCCGTGTTGGGAAACCCCTATCTGCAAGTTTTCTTGACTGAAAAGACTCTCCAGCCGAATATATTTGAGTTTTTGGCGAAGGAATGCGATGCGGGCGAAAGAATGTTGTACTGGTTCTAGCCCGGGCAGAGGCTATACCATCAGCCAATCAGCTTGCAGCTGGTGCTAGCGAGCGAACGCCGGCCGCCGGTTGGCGGCCGGCGGCCGGCGTTCCAATGCGAGTCTATCTTTACGCGACTGCTTTCGAATCTGATTGGCTGAACCAATTTTTACATTCGCGTGACGTCAGGACTCTGACTCAGAGAGTATGCATATAGTTTTGATAAACAATACAAATTTACGGCCTTCTGTCCTGAATCGGCGCGATATAAGGCCATTTTTGACAATATAAAAATAAATTGTATTAAAAATATAATCAAATCATGTTGGGTAATTTTGTCCAAGGTGAACTATTTCCTTTAAAGGAAATAGTTCACCTTCAACATCAACATGGGATTTTGAACTGAAATAGCAGTTGTGTAGCCCGTGTTGAGAAATCCTTATCTGCAACTTTTCTTGGCTGAAAAGACTCTCCAGCCGAAGATATTTGACTTTTTGGCGAAGGAATGCGGCGCATATATGATATACCGTACCGTCTGAGAGTGCCAGCACTGGTCTGAGCATGCGCAAACCAATAACGCACACCATAACATTAATAATTTACGACCTTCTGTCCTGAATTGGCGCGATGTAAGACTATTTTTGAAAAGAAAAAAAGAAACTGTATTAACAAATATAATAAAATCGTGTTATGAAAAAAATTCCGAAGGTGAACTATTTCCTTTAATGTTATGGTGTGCGTTATTGGTCTGCGCATGCTCAATGCAGTGCTGACACTCTCAGACGGTACGGTATATCATATATGCGCCGCATTCCTTCGCCAAAAAGTCAAATATCTTCATATAATAGGAACGGCCCTAGTTGGGCCCCTAGGGTTCTCAGCTGCATTATAATGATTGCATTAGCTTTGGAAATGTAAGCGCTTTCGAATGATATGCAACTTGACTGGATTTCTTAATGTTTTGTTTTTACAAAGGCCCCTTGACCTTATAAGGGTGGTTCTAATCGGCCGTAGGGGCCCTAATCTTAAATGACCAGGTATATTTCTTCAGCCATATTTGTTTTCTTGGCCTGAGGAGTCGATAGAGTAAATTTGAAGGAAATCGTAGGGGCCGCCCTTATAGGGCCAACAAAATAGGAACGGCCCTAGTTGAGCCCCTAGGGCTTCCAGCTGCATTATAATGATTGCATTAGCTTTGGAAATCTAAGTGCTTTCGAATGATATGCAACTTGACTGGGTTTCCTAGCATTTTTGTTTAGGCAAAGATCCCTTTACCTTATAAGGGGTGTCCTAATCGGCTCTAGCGGCCCTAATCTTAAAGGAAATAGTTCACCTTCGGACATTTTTTCAGAACACGATTTTATTATATTTTTTAATACAGTTTCTTTTTTTCTTTTTAAAAATGGTCCTACATCGCGCCAATTCAGGACAGAAAGTTGTAAATTATTGATTGTATGGTGTGCGTTATTGGTCTGCGCATGCTCCATGGCAGTGCTGGCACTTTCAGACGGTACGGTACAACACATATGCGCCGTATTCCTTCGCCAAAAAGTCAAATATCACGGTACTTAGAATACAAAACTGCTATTTCAGTTCAAAACCCATGTTGAAGGTGAACTATTTCCTTTAAAGGAAATAGTTCACCTTCAACATGGGATTTTGAACTGAAATAGCAGTTTTGTAGCCCGTGTTGAGAAATCCTTATCTGCAACTTGTCTTGGCTGAAAAGACTCTCCAGCCGAAGATATTTGACTTTTTGGCGAAGGAATGCGGCGCATATATGATATACCGTACCGTCTGAGAGTGCCAGCACTGCGTGGAGCATGCGCAGACCAATAACGCACACCATAACATTAATAATTTACGACCTTCTGTCCTGAATTGGCGCGATGTAAGACCATTTTTGAAAAGGAAAAAAGAAACTGTATTACAAAATATGATACAATCGTGTTCTGAAAATTTCCGAAGGTGAACTATTTACTTTAAATAACCAGGTATATTTCTTCAGCCAGATTTGTTTTCTTGATCTGAGGAATCGATAGAGTAATTTTGAAGGAAATCGTAGGGCTGCCCCATAGGGTCAAACAATAGGAACGGCCCCAACTGGGCTCTTAGGGCTCTCAGCTGCATTCTGATGATTGAATTATATTTGAAAAATTGAGCGCTTTCGAATGGTATGCAACACGACTAGGTTCATATCGTTTAATAAGGAAAAAACCTTAAAGGAAATAGTTCACCTTCGGAATTTTTTCAGAACACTATTTTATTATATTTTTTAATACAGTTTCTTTTTTTCTTTTTAAAAATGGTCCTAGATCGCGCCAATTCAGGACAGAAGGTTGTAAATTATTGATTGTATGGTGTGCGTTATTGGTCTGCGCATGCTCCATGGCAGTGCTGGCACTTTCAGACGGTACGGTACATCATATATGCGCCGTATTCCTTCGCCAAAAAGTCAAATTTCTTCGGCTGGAGTCTTTTCAGCCAAGAAAAGTTACAGATAAGGATTTCTCAACACGGGCTACAAAACTGCTATTTCAGTTCAAAACCCATGTTGAAGGTGAACTATTTCCTTTAAACTAAGACAAAATATGAAACGGCCCTAGCTGGGCCCCTAGGGCCCCAGGTGCATTATGTTGGGTTGATTATCTGTGGAAAATTTAGCGCTTTCGAATGGTATGCATTATGATCAGTTTTACTGAGTATATTAGCGCTAACGACGCTGTTTATATGTTTGTCGATTATGCTCTGAGGGCATGCAGTTTTTTGGCATTTGTGACCATTCTTTGGGATGACTAGTGTTTTTACATATTTTTTGGAAAGGGGACGACTTTCTCTACATGGTCTGTGAAATTCAGCGCGATCTGAGGGGCCGTCGATCCCTGCTGAATCCTTGCTGAATCCCTGTTTACTTCCGCTACATCAAAGTGCGATGATTATGCTACTAGCGGTTACTTTAGTTTGCTAAATTTTACTTCTGTATTTCTTCTGTTCTAAAAAAAGTACAATTTTTTATTTTAAATGATTTGTAATTATATTTATACAATTTGTATTACGTTATTTTGTATTTTCTAATTTATATTTCTTCAAAATATTATATGTGAATGCGTTGACTGAGGTGGCGCTAGCGTTTACAGGTCTACACTGATATTTTGCCTTGATATTTTGTGTCGCGTCGTCGCGCGCAGGGGGTGTCATCCCGGGATTCGTCATGTATCGGCTGCCGAGTGGCAAAATAGAGATGACGTCACTGGTGCTTTGGTCCAGTCGTGGCCACTGGCCAGCCCCGTCACCGCAGCTGCGCTTTCGAGCGTTTTGCGGTCTTTTGACGGGTGATGACGAGTGGCAATTTGAAGTCGTCGTCGTTAGATAATTAAGATAGATAGTTTGGTTGCAAGCGTATGCTTTGGAAATATTTTGTTTTTTTAAAGTTTTAAAAAACATATCTTGAACCAGGGTTGTGGAGTCGACATCATTTTAGCAACTCCGACTCCGACTCAGACTCCGACTCCGTCCGGCCTGAAAAAATCGACTCCGACTCCGACTCCGACTCGGACTACGACTCCTTCTCCGACTCCGGCCTATATCCGTTCTCCAATCGTATGTTAAGCAATATCTGCACGCCGCCCGAGCACGGGCGTGACGGCCGCGCGTCCAGCACAGTCGCGCTCGCCTGCAGGCGACGGCATAAAATGAAGATAAGAACGTGAGACCAGCACCACTCTGTATGTCTCGTCGAGACGCGTCCGACCTTGCGCAGTACGACATACCTGGTTCACCACATGACCTTAAAGGAAATAGTTCACCTTCAACATGGGGTTTTGAACTGAAATAGCAGTTTTGTAGCCCGTGTTGAGAAATCCTTATCTGGAACCTGTATTGGCTGAAAAGACTCTCCAGCCGAAGATATTTGACTCTTTGGCGAAGGAATACGGCGCATATATGATGTACCGTACCGTCTGAAAGTGCCAGCACTGCCATGGAGCATGCGCAGACCAATAACGCACACCATACAATTAATAATTTACAACCTTCTGTCCTGAATTGGCGCGATGTAGGACCATTTTTAAAAATAAAAAAGAAACTGTATTAGAAAATATAATAAAATCGTGTTCTGAAAATTTCCGAAGGTGAACTATTTCCTTTAAATAAATTCCCTTGACCTGAGGTCAAATTTTGAATTTGACTTAGGTAACCTGGTCACCATGGTATGATTCGAATCTCCTTGACGAAGCGAGCACGATAATATTCAAATGGGTGCCGTGTGACCGTAAGAGTCGGTGCATGTAAAGCCGCAATCATCATCAGATGACGTACACATTATTTCCCTATCTTCGCCAGGCGCAAATCTATACCGCTAGTTGGGTAAACTTTCCACCTGATTCATTTTCCACTCATTTCGAAAAGGATGTAAAGTAGCAAAGGGTTATATTGAATGGGTGCCAATCACAATGGAAGGAGGTTCTCAGTGGGGTTCCACAGGGCTCAGTCCTGGGCCCATTGCTTTTTATAATATTTGTGAATGCAATTGAGAACAGTATAGACAGCAAAGTCTTGAAATTTGCAGACGATCTCAAAGTTGTCAGGATTATTAGAGGAAAACATGATCAGGATGTTTTTCAATCAGATCTGGACAAGCTAGTTGAGTGGTCTGAAGCATGGCAGATGAAATTCAATTTGAGTAAATGTAAGATTATGCACGCTGGACGGGTTAGCAGTAAACATAGGTATGAAATGGGTGGGCAGAAAATGGAGCAGATTGAAAAGGAAAGATATTTAGGTGTCGTGGTAAACAATAGACTATCAGCGTCAGACCAGGTTGTAGAAGCTAGGAAAAAGGCACTTAGAATGCTAGGGGCCATTAACAGAAATGTTTCCTACAAGAGTGAAAAGGTAATAACAAAACTGTATTGTGCATACGTTAGACCACATTTGGAGTATTGTGTACAAGCCTGGTCTCCAACATATGAGAAAGATTGCTGGTTGTTAGAAAAAGTTCAAAAAAGAGCAACAAAAATGGTTAATTGTCTTGGTAGTTTACCTTATGAAGATAGATTAAAGAAATTGGGTATGTTTTCACTTAGATATAGAAGGCTAAGAGGAGATCTAATTGAAGTCTTCAAATTTGTAAATAGTCAGCATTCTGGATATTTAAAGGGTATGTTTGAGTTCAATAGGGAAAATCGAGGTAGAGGTCATCAGCATAAACTCATTATGAAACAAAGTAGGACTAGGCTACGACAGTCATTTTTCAGTAGAAGGGTTGTAGGACATTGGAATATGCTACCAGGGGATGTCGCTGATGCAGTGACACTTGCTTCCTTCAAAATTAGATTAGATAAATACTTTACAGAGAAGGGATTAGTTCATAAATACTCGTGGGATTAGCCTTCTTTTATGCAGGTAGAGTAAGGTGATTTGAAGGGGCGAGACTGGTGGAGGGGGGGGGGGGGGAGAGGGGGGTGGGGGGGGGGGGGGGGGAGGGGGGGGGGGGGGGGGGTGGGGTGGGGTGCAACCTCGGATGGGCCCAAGAGCCTCTTTGTTGCACTTTTCTTTTATGTCTTTATGTCTTTAATGTCCCCAGGCCGACGACTATTCTACCGACCAAAGTAATCACGAATTGCCAAAAAGTCGACTCCGACTCCGGGCCAGAGTCGGAGTCGGTAAGATTTTAGTGAATCCGACTCCGAATCCGACTCCGGACAAAACTGCCAACTCCGACCGACTCCGACTCCGACTTCGACTCCGACTCTGCAGCCCTGTCTTGAACATTGAGCCATTTATCGCCCCTCAGCCAGACCGGGGCAGCGTATGGCCGTCCCCCCCCCCCCCCCCCCCCCCCCTCAGCTGGACCGAGGCAGTGTATGACCGTCTCACCCCTCAGTCAGACTTCCAGCGTATGGCCGTCTCGCTCCTCAGCCAGACCGGGGCAGCGTATGGCCGTCTTACCCCTCAGCCAGACTGGGGCAGCGTATGGCCGTCTCCATTTCCATCATTCAGACCGGGGCAGCGTATTTGCCGTCTCACCCTTCAGTCAGATCGGTAATGGTAATGGTAATGGTTTATTCAAATCTATCCATGCGGGAAGCAGGGTTTTTCAAGATTTATGTCATACAGGCCGGCATTTATGTCAGCATTTATGTCGGTGCAGCGTATGGCCGTCTCGCCAGTTGCTCCTCACACAGACCGGGCAGCGCATGGCCGTCTCCCGCTCAGCATGAATTAAGGGATGGATAATTATCCGCGGTAAACGAAATCTTAAATAGGATCGTACCTTAGGCGCAACTATCCGTATCCCGTTCGAAATATTCGCACCGCAACGAGCCGCGTGCGGCGACAGTCGAGTCGGACCAGAGCACCAGGGACGTCACGCTAATTTGAGCTATTCGGGCGCTACAATCCCCGGATGACTCTACCTCTCTTATACGGCCTTGGTCGCGCGTGTGTGGATTTTGGAGAGGGAGGATTCTGATACCGGTGTTCTTATAGTTTTCTAGTGGTATTTTGTGTGTGGTTTTGATTAGTGGGAATTATTGTGACACATTTCCCGCCATTGTTTTATTCTTAGATTTAACCCAAGTAGTTGAACGTTTTTTTTGCGATTGGTTAATTCATTAGGCATTGAAGATGGACATCGTTGAAAGACTGTACAAAAACTTCGAGATCCTTAGCAGTGCTAAAGATCAGGCAAAAGAGGTGAGCTGAAATTGCATTCGATGTGTATGGGTATAAATTGATGACCCGGCTGACTGTTGTTGCTTCCAGCTGTGTCCATTAATTTGATAATTGTTAAGTAATTCACCTCCCCAGTTCAAGTTCATGGTGTTCTTGAGGTCTAATAGAAGAAGAGAGTATTATTATGACACAGAAAAGTGTACCAGTAATACCAAAGCTATGACCACCAAAAATGATACATAATCAAACCTGACCTAACCTTTACAGCAATTACGGTCGGAGGGAGCCACATTTAGAATGCTCCACTCACATTCGCTCGCTGCACTGCTTTTGCGAATGCATTTTGTTCATCTGTGATACAAAATGATAGTGAGTTTTGGAAAACTTTCAGCGGCTGCACAAATGGCTGACAACAGATTAAAGGGAATAGGTTACCTTGAAAGTTGTCTTGAAATGTGGCTATACAGGGTATTTTAAGCTGAAAAACGAATATGGCATTTGTTTAGACGATAGATGGATATCCGTTGAAAAATGGGCATGTTTCTCTTTTCTCCTTTATGACCATAAAAAACTTCATGACAATTATGACGTCATGCATAATGGTAGCTTGGATATGGAAACTATTGCATACAATAACAACAGACTTTAGGCATATATATGCAGGCTGCTTGTAACATAAACAACTGTTGTGAGGACCTGAAACAATTTGCAGGGAAATTAAACTTCTAAAAGGGCCCCACTAGTCATGTGTCAAAATTACTTAAAGGGAATAGGTCACCTTGACAGTTGTCTTGAAATTCAACCATACAGTGCATCTGGAGCTCAAAACTACAAATATGACTTTTGTTTGGGACAACTGATGGATATGTGTGGAGAAAGAAGTAAGTTTCTCTTTGCATTTCACAAGAAATTGTATGACAGCAGCTGGCGTTCTGGCTCCGCCTGACACCAAGTACAGTCTCTGACAAGGGGCAGCTGAGCGGATATTAATGAGGTGTTGTGATCAGAGACTACATGCCAAAGAGTGTACCTGCCTCCGGCGGTGAGCTTTCATATCCTGATCGTGGCCTGGAACAGCGGACATGATACCGGGCCCACCAGTCCTGTGTCAACATTACTTAACATAGGGAGGTAATTCTTTGACCACAACCCATTTTTAGATCTGCTCTACAAATCTGCTCTCTCAGTCCAAAACCCCATGTTAAAGGTGAACTATTCCCTTTAACGTAGGGAGCTATTTTTTCACACAACCCATTTTTCGATCTGCTCTACAAATCTGCTATCTCAGTTCAAAACCCCTTGTTAACCCGCGAGTTACTGGGGGGGCTATTTTTTGCCCCCCCCCCCTCCCGTTATTTTGCAATAACTCCTAAACGAACACCCGTATTGTCACCAAACTTGCAGTAACTTCTCTCACATCAATTCTACACATGTTGGCAAAATAAAAAATATGAGGCTATGATAGGTCAACCGGGAATGACGTCAGAGTGACGTCATGTTCTTCGGTTTTTGTTGCAAAATAATGGTTTGCGGA
Source organism: Chirona hameri (assembly GCA_036785665.1). Classification (NCBI taxonomy): domain Eukaryota; kingdom Metazoa; phylum Arthropoda; class Thecostraca; order Balanomorpha; family Balanidae; genus Chirona; species Chirona hameri. The sequence goes on from JAXIVJ010002561.1 coordinate 82,414, forward strand.
AAACACTGTCAAAGGTACGATATTTGAGATAAACTAAATTGTATTAAATCAAATTACTGACAATAGACCGGGCTATCAAACTGCTATCTCGGATTTTTGAGGTTTTTTTTAATTCAAAATTTTGAGAAATCCAAAGACATTTTTTTTTTTAACAAAATTTTCAAGAAAAAATCAGAATTATCCAAAAACCGGAATATATGTGATCGAAACGTATGCGGTGAATATGTGTACCAAATTTAAAGTCGATATCTTTAAAAATGACCGAGTTATGACCTTTAAATGACAAAAATCGACCACTTCTCACAGCATTACTATGACAAAAAACGCATTTCCATTTTTGCTTTTTACTTCTATTTATATGGAACAAACAATGTTCTAAGGTCATTTTTCGCGTTCTAGACAAAAAACAAACCCATAAACATGTGTTACAACGCCTAATGACCGTAATCTGCAGTTTGACCTCGTGACCTCGGATGACCTTGACCTGACCCAAGGTCATAAACAGCTTAGAAAGGTACTTAGAAGTGTCAGACACACGAATCATACCGATTTATCAACGGCTTATGCGTTTAATATCGCAATTTTGCTCGACAATTCCATCCATAGAGACCTTTTGACACGGTCAAACATTTTGTACTTGACCTGACCTGTGACTTCATCGGTGACCCCGAGGTCAACAATATTATGTTTCCCTCAATAAATTTCCCAGGGCTATCGAATGCCGTTTGAATTTTTACATTCGGTCCAGTAGTTACGGAGATCAGAGGGGGGGCAAAAAAATACCCCCCCCCCCCCCCCAGTAAGTCGCGTTATGAAATATACCCCAGTAACTCGCGGGTTAAAGGTGAACTATTCCCTTTAACTCTAGAAACCTGTTGAAATAACGGATTTGTTATAGCTTCATTCGCAAAGCGAGTGATACAAATGATGCAGTTTAAGACGAAAGAAGAGTTAATGAAAACATAGCGCAACATTAGATGGGGTGCACAACGCCATCTAGCGGCGACTATTTCAGCAATGAATTGTGTGACAGAATGGGAAAACACTGATTATTTCATGTGATATTTATTTGTTAGATTAAGCTGGTGCTCAGGTAAAAGCTGCCATTCTTGTATACACAATGGACGGCGTATGAAGCTGAAGAGCACTTAACTTGGGCAAAATTCAAGAAAGGGGAAAGGAGTAGGGGATTTTTTTTTGGCAAATCAGCTGCGCAACGGCTTCTGGTGGCAAGTATCTAAACACTAGTCAATGGGCCCAAGTACGGCATGCCGACATCACACGCACCGCCCCAAGTACGCATCTACCGCATCTTTGTCGTAGATGCGTATTTGCGCATTCACGGCACTTAATCTAGATTGGGCCCAGATGAACTTTCGTTATAACTCAAAAACCAATAGTCCGCCCCTGTAGCTCAGTCGGGAGAGCGCTGGGCTCTTGACTTCACCCGGTACCCCGGGTTCGAGTCGCTTCGGTGCTCGCTATTTGCCCCTGCCTGAGAATTGGGATGACCTGCGGTCGGTGGCAGCGGTCGCGTTCAAGGTCAGTTGACGTCAGAGGCCTGTTCGCGACCACCTGCGGTTCGGCGGTTTCCAGCAGGCTCTAGTCCTACCCCTTCCCTCATGCGTCATCACAAGCAGGCGTCTCTTGAACACTGAATGCCGTGATGCGCCACTTCACATGGCATTTCATCCTGCGGTTGCTTCGTACCGACCGCCGGAACCGCAGCCAACCGCAGCCGATGGGACGTCATACCGTTCGCCCCATCCCTCACTTTTAGTTACCTCCCCCCTCCCCTCCCCTGCTGCCGACCACTGCTGACCGCCGAACCGCAGCCAACCGCAGGGTCCGTGAACAGGCCTCAGGTATGTCGGGCACGTACAACTTTCGTCTCTAAATTCTGCCGGACACCAGGAATTGCGCGATCGGGTGGTAGGGCCAGGGCCTGCGCAACAAGCTATGCTTAGCGTGAGTCCTCACCTCGGAAATCCATCCATTCAAAACACTCGGGACTAAACAAAAATACAAAATGGCGCTATCAACGTGGAACTTTGGGTACCTTCTCCTACATCAATTTTACGTATTCTGTGCAAAAATGAATCAATTGCGTCTATTTTTTCTCTCGAAATATAGCGAATTTGGTGACGTCACTACACACGAGCTTGACGAAAAATAAGCTAAACTTTAACAGACTGTACATATGCCATATTTTGAGCAAAATGCCGTAACAAAACATAAAAAAATAGCAAATGGCCAGGGCTACAAAATGGTCATCTCTCTCTCTGATTATTGAATATTTTGGAACATGACATATTTTTGGATTTTGTTCTGTTTTTAATGACCAGCTACGAACAAATTAATTTCACCGCTGTATTTCTGAGGCAAAACTGGTCCAGAATCATGCCTTTTTTATTTAGATTTATCAATTTCGAATTTTTATCTTGGTGACCTGACCTTGACCGGCGGCTGAGCTTGACACTAACTTTACATAAATTAAGTCAAGTGGTAAAATGACTATCAATATAGAATTTTACGTGTAAAATAACGCATAAAACATGTGTTGCATGACTTTCGAAGATATTTTGCGCATAGTGACCTCTTGTGACCTGACTTTGACCTTGACCTTTGCCATCAATCTCACTTTAGTTCATGTGGGATGCGTATCATACCTTTGAGAGCACTTTGGGTGATCATGGTCGCAATTGAAGGCTTTGGATGGAAAGTATGGCCCATACACTCAAATACCTCGATTTTGACCTTTGACCTGACCGTTGGTGGTCAATCTGCTGGTCTGGCTGTGACTGTCCTGCGTCCTCAACTGAGGTGCCGAGGGACAGTGTTGGAAAGGTTCATGTTTGTTAGTATCATTTGTACCAAGAAATGTTGTACTCCAGAGCTGTGACCGGAAAAGCAAGCATTTCTTCCTCTCAGGAAGACAATTTTGGAAACAAAATGCTTTGTTCCAGAGAGAAAAGTGACAATATATGCAATATCTGATTGTCTATATACAACATAGACAATCAGATAGGCAATACTCAAATAGCCATGCCATATTGGATTATATACCACATATCCAAAGGTGTGGATGTGCCATAAGGTCCATAGCCATCAGACAATCACATAGGCAATACTCAAATAGCCATGCCATATTGGATTCTATACCACATAACCAAAGGTGTGGATATACTATAAGGTCCATAACCGTCATGCCATATTGGATTCTATACCACATATCCACAGGTGTGGATGTACTATGAGGTCCATAACCATCCTGTAGAAGACAGAAGTCTTCATTGGGTAAACAATCTCAGGTGCTTTTTGTGCAGGTCAGGATGTGGTTATTACAGACAGGTTTGGTATCTTCCAATTCCAAGCCTGCTTGCCCTGTCACTGAGCCTGCCTAGGTTAATTACTCTTAATTTTCACAAAACAGTTTTCTTCTTACCATTTCCCATTTAAAGTAAGTCATTTTTGTACTCTTTCTTGTCAATAATTTATAATAATTCAATCTGGTACCAACAAGAAGTAGAAATATAAATCTGCCAAGGGACATCAGTTCTGATTGCAAGTGTGATTCTGATTGATGGGGAAGGAGCGATGGGAGGAGCTAAGTATGCATAGAGAGTTAAAAAATAATAGTTTTCATTTCTTTGAACTTAAAGCAAAGTGTTCTTTGTTTGCAGTGTTCTTTGTTTGCAGTATTCTTTGCAAAGGGGGAGTGTTTAACAGTGTTTCCTGCCTGTATCTTGTGGGGAGCTGTTCAGGCCCTCCGTGATTGAGCACTGTTGAAGGGTATTCTTCCACTTGTTTCAGCATGAGAAGGAGTACCGTGAGATACTGGAAGCTGTGAAAGGAAATGCCAACGAGAAGCGTCTCGCATCACAGTTCATTGCTCGGTTCTTCAAATATTTCCCCAACTTGGCAGACCAGACCATTGACTCGATACTAGACCTCTGCGAAGATGAAGATACTTCAGTAAGTCCAGTGGTCTTCTTTGTCTTTCTCCAGTAGTTCATATTTCGCACAATTCACGCAGTCTCAGTTATGATATTCTTTTGCTTCATAATTTGTTTTTATAGCCTTTGTTACCTTGTTCATCTTGTATCATTTCAGTTTTCTACACAGTTTAATCGCATCATGATTTAAGGACAGTTACTAGAAGTGTAAATTTTGCCAAACAATGAAGCTGCCTTTATAACGATGTAATGATAAATATATAATACTCACTGAAATTTACCTTCCAGCAGAAGTTCTCTACAGCAAAACATGCAGTATTGATTAAACACTTGAGATGCATAATGCATTAGACCCACATGTTAATGATCACTTTCAGGCACCACAACGCCATGACCTTTCAAAGCACCCAAGGTTTGGAAAGCACCGCACACAGCGGCCCCATGGTGCACATGTCCCCCGTTTGCCGCTGCCGCGGCGCTTACCTCTGACCGGCCTGCCCTCAGATTCGGAAGCAGGCGATCAAGGACCTGCCGCAGCTGTGTCGGGAGAACCGGACGTTCCTGCCCAAGATCGCCGACGTGCTGGCGCAGCTGCTGCAGTCGGATGACACCACTGAGATCAAGGAGGTGCACAGCTCGCTCACCGTCCTCTTCAAAATCGACGCCAAGGGTGAGTCGCGTTCAAAATCGACGCCAAGCCGGGTGAGTGAGTCGCGGCTGGTATGGTAGGAGAGGCGCGACACGAGCTCGGTGGGACGAAGTGGTGCGGGTTCTGGTACCGTACTGCTCTCGATATCGATGTAACCTCGGAGCCGAGAGTGGCATAACGCCAGAACAGTGTGGACTGTGTGAGAACGTGTGGTTTGTCTCATAGGATGCACGCATAGGAGGGTCTGATGACGATCGGTACCACATTTGCGTGTTTCTCGTGTTAATGGCATGGGCTGTGGGTGTAGATGCTAAGCTGTGTGCGCTTGCGCTTGAACGCTGTGCCGGCCGTCTTCCAGGGACGCTGTACGGTCTGTTCTCTCAGATCCAATCCGAGGAGGCCGACGATAGCATAACACTGCCCTGCCTTCCAGGGACGCTGTACGGTCTGTTCTCTCAGATCCAATTCGAGGAGGCCGACGATAACATAACACTGCCCTGCCTTCCAGGGACGCTGTACGGTCTGTTCTCTCAGATCCAATCCGAGGAGGCCGACGATAACATAACACTGCCCTGCCTTCCAGGGACGCTGTACGGTCTGTTCTCTCAGATCCAATCCGAGGAGGCCGACGATAACATAACACTGCCCTGCCTTCCAGGGACTCTGTACGGTCTGTTCTCTCAGATCCAATCCGAGGAGGCCGACGATAACATAACACTGCCCTGCCTTCCAGGGACGCTGTACGGTCTGTTCTCTCAGATCCAATCCGAGGAGGCCGACGATAACATAACACTGCCCTGCCTTCCAGGGACGCTGTACGGTCTGTTCTCTCAGATCCAATCCGAGGAGGCCGACGATAACATAACACTGCCCTGCCTTCCAGGGACGCTGTACGGTCTGTTCTCTCAGATCCAATCCGAGGAGGCCGACGATAACATAACACTGCCCTGCCTTCCAGGGACGCTGTACGGTCTGTTCTCTCAGATCCAATCCGAGGAGGCCGACGATAACATAACACTGCCCTGCCTTCCAGGGACGCTGTACGGTCTGTTCTCTCAGATCCAATCCGAGGAGGCCGACGATAACATAACACTGCCCTGCCTTCCAGGGACGCTGTACGGTCTGTTCCCTCAGATTCAATCCGAGGAGGCCGACGATAACATAACACTGCCCTGCCTTCCAGGGACGCTGTACGGTCTGTTCTCTCAGATCCAATCCGAGGAGGCCGACGATAACATAACACTGCCCTGCCTTCCAGGGACGTTGTACGGTCTGTTCTCTCAGATCCAATCCGAGGAGGCCGACGATAACATAACACTGCCCTGCCTTCCAGGGACGCTGTACTGTCTGTTCTCTCAGATCCAATCCGAGGAGGCCGACGATAACATAACACTGCCCTGCCTTCCAGGGACGCTGTACGGTCTGTTCTCTCAGATCCAATCCGAGGAGGCCGACGATAACATAACACTGCCCTGCCTTCCAGGGACGCTGTACGGTCTGTTCTCTCAGATCCAATCCGAGGAGGCCGACGATAACATAACACTGCCCTGCCTTCCAGGGACGCTGTACGGTCTGTTCTCTCAGATCCAATCCGAGGAGGCCGACGATAACATAACACTGCCCTGCCTTCCAGGGACGCTGTACGGTCTGTTCTCTCAGATCCAATCCGAGGAGGCCGACGATAACATAACACTGCCCTGCCTTCCAGGGACGCTGTACGGTCTGTTCTCTCAGATCCAATCCGAGGAGGCCGACGATAACATAACACTGCCCTGCCTTCCAGGGACGCTGTACGGTCTGTTCTCTCAGATCCAATCCGAGGAGGCCGACGATAACATAACACTGCCCTGCCTTCCAGGGACGCTGTACTGTCTGTTCTCTCAGATCCAATCCGAGGAGGCCGACGATAACATAACACTGCCCTGCCTTCCAGGGACGCTGTACGGTCTGTTCTCTCAGATCCAATCCGAGGAGGCCGACGATAACATAACACTGCCCTGCCTTCCAGGGACGCTGTACGGTCTGTTCTCTCAGATCCAATCCGAGGAGGCCGACGATAACATAACACTGCCCTGCCTTCCAGGGACGCTGTACGGTCTGTTCTCTCAGATCCAATCCGAGGAGGCCGACGATAACATAACACTGCCCTGCCTTCCAGGGACGCTGTACGGTCTATTCTCTCAGATCCAATCCGAGGAGGCCGACGATAACATAACACTGCCCTGCCTTCCAGGGACGCTGTACGGTCTGTTCTCTCAGATCCAATCCGAGGAGGCCGACGATAACATAACACTGCCCTGCCTTCCAGGAACGCTGTACGGTCTGTTCTCTCAGATCCAATCCGAGGAGGCCGACGATAACATAACACTGCCCTGCCTTCCAGGAACGCTGTACGGTCTGTTCTCTCAGATCCAATCCGAGGAGGCCGACGATAACATAACACTGCCCTGCCTTCCAGGGACGCTGTACGGTCTGTTCTCTCAGATCCAATCCGAGGAGGCCGACGATAACATAACACTGCCCTGCCTTCCAGGGACGCTGTACGGTATGTTCTCTCAGATCCAATCCGAGGAGGCCGACGATAACATAACACTGCCCTGCCTTCCAGGGACGCTGTACGGTCTGTTCTCTCAGATCCAATCCGAGGAGGCCGACGATAACATAACACTGCCCTGCCTTCCAGGGACGCTGTACTGTCTGTTCTCTCAGATCCAATCCGAGGAGGCCGACGATAACATAACACTGCCCTGCCTTCCAGGGACGCTGTACGGTCTGTTCTCTCAGATCCAATCCGAGGAGGCCGACGATAACATAACACTGCCCTGCCTTCCAGGGACGCTGTACGGTCTGTTCTCTCAGATCCAATCCGAGGAGGCCGACGATAACATAACACTGCCCTGCCTTCCAGGGACGCTGTACGGTCTGTTTTCTCAGATCCAATCCGAGGAGGCCGACGATAACATAACACTGCCCTGCCTTCCAGGGACGCTGTACGGTCTGTTCTCTCAGATCCAATCCGAGGAGGCCGACGATAACATAACACTGCCCTGCCTTCCAGGGACGCTGTACGGTCTGTTCTCTCAGATCCAATCCGAGGAGGCCGACGATAACATCATCAGGGAGCGCGCCATCAAGTACCTGGCAGCCAAGATAAAAACGTTCGATACCGATGTCATTAGCAAAGAAGCGGAGGAAATACTCTGGACTGAAACCAAAAAGTCACTCAAGGTAGGGCTTTTTTATGTTTAGGTGACAAAAGGCGACAAAGAACTTTGTCACCTTTTTTAGATGAAGACTTACCTGTGTCTGTATCTGTGTCTTATCTGTACATTTTGTGATATTGTTTGGCTAGGGGATAATTGTTACAGATATTTATCCACATTTCCAAGATTTTACCACACCTTTTCCCCACATCAAAGGAAGGCGCTTAATGCAGATGAACTGGCTACAAATGACATTATTTTCCATCATAGGATAACAATTACAGAACATAAACTCGTCTTGTTTGCTGTTTATTGACGCTTAGTTGGTCTGGAGCTGGATTTCAGGTTATTGTGCTAAATCTTCAAATTCCCACAGATTGTATGTTTTGGCTGTTACCTTTCTACTTTTCCACACTTCAAAGTACGTCGCAAAATACTGTACTATACTATTCTACTACTAATACTATTCAAAATACTGGCTGTGTCCCCTCTGACGTAGCCATGTCTCTGGCTATGCCCCTCTGACGTAGCCGTGTCTCTGGCTGTGTCCCTCTGACGTAGCCGTGTCTCTGGCTATGCCCCTCTGACATAGCCGTGTCCCTGGCTGTGTCCCCTCTGACGTAGCCGTGTCTATGGCTGTGTGCCTCTGACGTAGCCGTGTCTCTGGCGGTGTCCCCTCTGACGTAGCCGTGTCCCTGGCTGTGTCCCTCTGACGTAGCCGTGTCTCTGGCTGTGTCCCCTCTGACGTAGCCGTGTCTCTGACTATGCCCCTCTGACGTAGCCGTGTCTCTGGCTGTGTGCCTCTGACGTAGCCGTGTCTCTGGCTATGCCCCTCTGACGTAGCCGTGTCTCTGGCTGTGTCCCCTCTGACGTAGCCGTGTCTCTGGCTATGCCCCTCTGACGTAGCCGTGTCCCTGGCTGTGTCCCCTCTGACGTAGCCGTGTCTCTGGCTGTGTCCCCTCTGACGTAGCCGTGTCTCTGGCTGTGTCCCCTCTGACGTAGCCGTGTCTCTGGCGGTGTCCCCTCTGGCGTAGACGTGTCCCTGGCTGTGTCCCTCTGACGTAGCCGTGTATCTGGGTGTGTCCCCTCTGACGTAGCCGTGTCTCTGGCTATGCCCCTCTGACGTAGCCGTGTCTCTGTGCCGCGTCCCCTCTGACGCTGTCCCGTCTCTGCCGACAGGACGTGTCGGGGGAAGAGTTTGTCCAGTTCCTGGACATCCTGGCCGGTACTCAGACGGGCTGTACGGTCAGCGGCTACCAGCAGGTGCTGCAGCTGGTCTGCGAGCAGCTCGACCCTGCCGACCAACTGGACCTCTCCGACGCCGAGGGCAGCGACAAGCTGCTGCTCTGCGTCCGGCAGGCCGTCCGATTCGTCTCGGTGAGAGTCGGCGGGCCGTGGGGAGTCTGATTCGTCTCGGTGAGAGTCGGCGGGCCGTGGGGAGTCCGATTCGTCTCGGTGAGAGTCGGCGGGTCGTGGGGAGTCCGATTCGTCTTGGTGAGAGTCGGCGGGCCGTGGGGAGTCCGATTCGTCTCGGTGAGAGTCGGCGGGTCGTGGGGAGTCCGATTCGTCTCGGTGAGAGTCGGCGGGCTGTGGGGAGTCCGATTCGTCTCGGTGAGAGTCGGCGGGCCGTGGGGAGTCCGATACGTCTCGGTGAGAGTCGGCGGGTCGTGGGGAGTCCGATTCGTCTCGGTGAGAGTCCGATTCGTCTCGGTGAGAGTCGGCGGGTCGTGGGGAGTCCGATTCGTTTCCGTGAGAGTCGGCGGGCCGTGGGGAGTCCGATTCGTCTCGGTGAGAGTCGGCGGGCCGTGGGGAGTCCGATTCGTCTCGGTGAGAGTCGGCGGGCCGTGGGGAGTCCGATTCGTCTCGGTGAGAGTCGGCGGGCCGTGGGGAGTCCGATTCGTCTCGGTGAGAGTCGGCGGGTCGTGGGGAGTCCGATTCGTCTCGGTGAGAGTCGGCGGGCCGTGGGGAGTCCGATTCGTCTCGGTGAGAGTCGGCGGGCCGTGGGGAGTCCGATTCGTCTCGGTGAGAGTCGGCGGGCCGTGGGGAGTCCGATTCGTTTCGGTGAGAGTCGGCGGGTCGTGGGGAGTCCGATTCGTCTCGGTGAGAGTCGGCGGGCCGTGGGGAGTCCGATTCGTCTCGGTGAGAGTCGGCAGGTCGTGGGGAGTCCGATTCGTCTCGGTGAGAGTCGGCGGGTCGTGGGGAGTCCGATTCGTCTCGGTGAGAGTCGGCGGGCCGTGGGGAGTCCGATTCGTCTCGGTGAGAGTCGGCGGGCCGTGGGGAGGCGCTGGCGGAGGGAGGGTTGATGGCAAGGAAGCCAGCCTCTAGCTACAAACATCAGTATGGGTGGAATATAAAGATACTGCGAGTTTTGATTTGACCTTTATTTGGATAAGAGACTGAAGAGAATTGCTGGAAAAGTAATGCAGCTATGGGGAGATGTTTCTCTGAAGTGCAGAATATCGCATTCTTCGTCTAACTTGTCACTTGTCAAGGGACTGCTCAACAGCTTGTCAAGGGACTGCTTTTCATCTGATTCATCAGTGCATTTTGATACCCTGCCACACTTAAATCTCAACTTACTCGGCATACGCCAATGCCATTCCACCATGTTGGCCATGTGCGTTGTTTATCTTAATCACACAATTGTTTGCCTTCATCTCAACCACCGGAATACCTATAGTATACACACCATAGTGACAATATGAACTTCGTGATGGGCGCCAAGTGACCATAAGTAGTCGGTGCGCCCCAAAACCCCAATCATCATCATCATCATATCTGAATCACACTCGTGCGGCCGTGACTCGTGCAGCCGTGACTCGTGCGGCCGTGACTCGTGCGGCCGTGACCCGTGCGGCCGTGACCCGTGCGGCCGTGACTCGTGCGGCCGTGACCCGTGCGGCCGTGACCCGTGCGGCCGTGACTCGTGCGGCCGTGACCCGTGCGACCGTGACTCGTGCGGCCGTGACTCGTGCGGCCGTGACCCGTGCGGCCGTGACCCGTGCGGCCGTGACTCGTGCGGCCGTGACCCGTGCGGCCGTGACCCGTGCGGCCAGTGAGTTCACAGAGTTATGTCTGTGTAAAGCGTGCCCTGTCTTGACGCCGCCCGCTGTGCTCTGCCTCAGCGTCAGGCGCGGCCCACCCAGCTGGTGGGGTACCTGGTGGACGCCGTGGTGCCGCGGCTCGACCAGCTGGCGCCCGACACGCAGCTCGAGCTGCTGAAGCCGCTGGCCGAGATGTCCCAGTACTGCGGCGAGCTGGAGGACACGACCACCCGCTGCGACCGGGTCTACACGGCTCTCACGGTGAGTACCGTCACGCTGACAAACGCATCACCTTTTCCCATGTGCGGTATTGTGTACAAGTCTACGGGAGCGCTAACCGCACGAACATTACCAAGTTGCACAAAGTGTTTAACTTCTCAGCCAGGGTCATTTCCGGGAGGCGAAAGTATGACCATATTTCCGATGTCATCGGTGATCTCAGATGGTTGGGTACGTCTGACATGGTGTCGTATTTTGATCTTTGTCTGCTGCACGGTATACTCACTTACGAAAAACCTGACTTGTTGCGTTCGTGCATCACATACAACCGCGAGCATGTGCGCCGTGACACTAGGCAGTCTCACCATCTAAGCTTGCCCCGTGTCAGAAACAATCATGGGAAACGACGATTTGTGTACCGAGCTGCTGAGCTGTATAACCGACTCGTGATCGCCAATGACCACTCTGGCCTGGCTATGCCACCGTTCAAGACCAAGATTCATGACTTGCTACTTGCATGATTCATCCATTGTAAATATTTGTGTAACTTTTTGTCTTCATTTTTAGTCGTATTTAGGTTGATTTGACAACTGTCTGATCTTGTTCGATGGTCGTGGAATAACCCTGTCACAGTGGAACGACCTGATTATGTTAAATAAATCGTGATGTCAGGGGATTGCGGCCGCTTGCGTCTTTCGAACAAGATGCCTTGATTTAATATTCTGGGCCTTAACTTAATTCTGGGCCATGGCCAGTGTTGGATTTTTCGTTTCATGACCTGGTCCCGGAGAGTAAAAGTCCATAGGTGGAGAGTAAAATCGCATTGTCAGGAAAATTAAGATTTTTGTTTTTGTTTTAACCCGCGCCGTGCCGGGGGGGGGGGTGTGTTTAGACACCCCCCTCAGGTTTTTCGAGGATAGCGAAAAAACGGCGGCGCGCAGCGCCGCCGTTTTTGACACAGCTGTTCGGGCATCAATCGCGCACATTATGTTTAAAAAAAAATACATCTGGTCATCTCAGGTCAGGTCACCAGACCAGGTCACGTGACCCCACCTCCAAAAAAAAACTTGTGGTCGTACCACAGTCACAGTTTTTAGATGATCGGTTTTATACTTACAGGATTTTATAAGGTCATATGTATCTACAATTTTTTTATCTTGAATTTTTTATATCAGCGACCTAAGGTCGGGTCAATTTCGTGACCTCCCCATTATAAGTCAATGGGGAAATATTCAAATGCTTCCTATTCCAAAGATACGCAAGATATCAGTCTAATTCCTTCTGGATCATGTTATTATAGGCCATTCTTGAAGACGTAGGTGCCATTTTTGTTCACTGACCCCTACAGGGTCAGCCGAGGTCATCCGAGGTCACCAACAGTTGTATGTCAATAACTCTCGACATAATGACGATAGAGAAGTGAAACCGACACCAATGTGTTTGTCTCGTCGAGGTACATCTTCCCATATGCAACATGACCTACTTGGGTCACCACATGACCTTGACCTTAGGTCAAATTGTTAAGTTGACTTAACAAGGTCACCATATATATCATACAAAGCGCCTTGACAAGATAAACACAATGGCGTAAAGAGTTTTCCGTTATCTTTATTAAGTAAAAAGTTAATAGCAAAAAACTATTTATAAAAAAAAAACTGCATTTTTTTCTTTTTGACCTCTGGAGCCTCAAATATTAACCTGAGATCAAATCTGAGGACACCTTAGTGATTAAAAATTTCACTGGCTGGCGTTTGCTTTTTTCCGTTTCTTTCTAACTATCATCGTTTCTGAGATATATGGGAATTTCTGGAGCAATGTCCTAAAACAGGAAAATTTGACCTTTGATGACCTCTGGTGACCTCAATATTGGCTTTAGGAGAAAAAAAATCTTAAGTACTTTCGAATGTACTTCTCGAGAGCTTTCGAACACGCTTTTCTGCGTCTTTCTAGCCCTTTTAGTTTTCGAGTTGGAGGGGGGGTGTCTAAACACACACCCCCCCCCCCCCTTCCCCGGCACGGCGAAGTTGGCGCCGAGCACCGGCACGGCGCGGGTTAATTATTTTACTTGGAAAGTAACAGAATCCTGATTTGTACTAGATATTAAATCCTTGTGAGGAAATTGAATTATATTTTAACTACAATGTCGGTAAGAGCAGGTGAAAAGAGAGCACATTTCCTGAAAAAAATATGAAGAGAGCAAAATTCTTTGGACCCAATAAGTCCAGAAAATGGCCCAAATTCCAAGGCTGGCCATGGCGCCTCTGACCATTTACAACAGCGTGGTTATGCATCAATGTCTTGCACTCATTCACCATTGACGAAATGTGGTGCGGGCTCTTTGGGTACCTCCGAAGAAATTACCTCTGCCTGAGCTCTGCCCAATCGGCTAAGCTCGGGTCGGCCGCTGGGGTTCTGTAATCACCCAACATGTGCATATTCCCCACAGCCAGGTTTGGATACCATTCCGTTTGTTCGCCGGTAGTGTGAGACGGTCGAAACATGGGCACGACCACCCGCTCATCAATGTTGTGACTCCCTGTAGTAGCATCGGACACATCCTGGTCGTCACGGGCCGAGCCGTCGGTGTAGTATAGCACATGTTCTTCGTTTTTGTTCCTGCGTTCTTGAAGCCATTTGGACCTTCGAAGGGGAGAGATCTATCTTTTTTAGATGTGATTAAATATACAATGGAGAGGTCGTTGTAGAGCTATACAGGTATCAGTATGTGTGTGTGTGTGGGGGGGGGGGGGGGGATAACCCACGGCCTCATAATATTACCGAAGACGCAGGAAAGGATATATCTATTTGTCAGTGTTAGTAGGTCGGTGTCGGCCGCGAAGAGCGATAATTGCCGGTGTGATGCTGAAGGCCCTTGTGGTCAGGCGTAGTCACATTTATTGGATGGTTTACAGGCCTTTGCATAATGTAAGCGAGATGGTGTTTACTGTTTATCTTAATCACACAATTGTTTGCATTTCTCAGCCACCGGAATACCTGTAGTATATACACCATAGTGACAAGATGAACTTCGTGATGGACGCCAAGTGACCATAAGTAGTCGGTGCGCCCCAAAACCCCAATTATCATATCTTAATCACACTCGTGCGGCCGTGACCAGCCTTGGAATTTGGGCCATTTTCTGGACTTCTTGGGTCCAAAGAATTTTGCTCTCTTCATATTTGTTCAGGAAATGTGTTCTCTTTTCGCCTGATCTTACCGACATTGTAGTTAAAATATAATTCAACTTTCCTCACAAGGATTTAATATCTATTACAAATCAGGATTTTTTACTTTGCAAGTAAAATAATTAAAACAAAAATGAAAGTCTTAACTTACCGGACAATACAATTTTACTCTCCACCTATGGATTTTTACTCTCCGGGACCAGGTCATGAAATGAAAAATCCAACACTGGCCGTGACTCGTAAGCGCCACCAATTCAGAGCTATGTCTGTGTAAAGCGTGCCCCGTCTTGACGCCGCCCGCCCGATAGGTAGCAATTATACTCGAATCCAATATTCGGATCATCGGATCGCATGATCATATAAAGAAACGTTAATGTTTTCCGGTCTGCTCCCCGCATAACCCCTGAGAGGCATCGAAGAAGTTTCAGCCTTTTCAAACGAGTTCGAATATCAGCGATGTCAGACGAATGTCGAGATTAATTGCCAAAAATTGTGAAACCTATGGAATGGTATTGAGACGTTACCCATTTTCGGAGAGTGAATCAGGGATGGTCTCGTTAGGGAACGATGGCCTGGAGGTCCCATGGCATGAACTCATCGTTTGTCTGGGTTATTAGCGGATGTCCACGGAAAATGAATTGTCATATGGTACAAACATATCGATTCTTCAATACCTTGCGCTTATTGTCTGTGACAGTTTAATATGGGACTGGCAAAAAGTAAATGATTATAAAATCATTTGGATTCCTGGGCGAGCATGAGTGGAATATTGTATACATGTGTACGTTTTCGTCTGACAGAACTGTTGGCGCGATTACCTACCTACCTTTACCTTTCAGTTACCTTTCGACATACCGTTCGAAAGCTCGTCAAAAATCATTTTGAAACTATTTCAGTCATGTTTTGGCTTAGGTCAATATTCAGGTCACCAGAGGTCATCAAAGGTCAGATTTTCCAGTTTTAGGACTTGCTTCGAAAAACCCCCAATATCTCGGAAACTATGACATCCAGGAACAAACGGAAACAAGCAATAGAAAGCTCTTGAACAATGCAATCGCTGAGGTGTCTACATTTTAGCTCAAGTCAACAGTCTAGGCTCCAGAGGTCATCAAATGTAAAAACTATTTTTGGCAGAACTGTTTTTTAACAAATGACTTTTATCTAATAAAGATAAGGCAATAATTGTGACGCCATCGTGTTCGTCTCGTCAAGGAAGGCGCTTCGAATCATAATCGCGTTGACCAGGTTAGGTCAACTTAACAATTTGACATCAGGTCAAGTGGTCAAGTGGTCAAGTGGTGAACCCAAGTAGGTCATGTTGCATGTTGGGAGACGTGCCTCGACGAGACAAACACATGGGTGCCGGTTTCTCTGCTCTATCTGCATTCTGTCGAGAGTTATTGACAAAAAAGTGTTGGTGACCTCGAATGACTTAATGTGACTTTGCAAGGGCCCCTGAGCAAAATATTTGCCTGAAACATCAAGAAGGGCTAGAGTAACACCCAGTGTTGGATTTTTCATTTCATGACGTGAAGAGCTCAAGAGGCGTCGGGGGCAGGGGGAGGTTAATATCATGATCAGACAAGGCAGAGTGGTGGAAAGACAGGTCCTCGGGGCGCCCTTGACAACTGGCAATGCAGACCAGCGGCCAACAGCAGCGGCTCCTGCATCAATGGGTGCAGCAGAGCGCCCGGCTCCAAACGACGAGCAGGGAAGGCGAACCCGGCAGCAGGAAGAGGATGGGTCTGAAGGACCTGGCGCAGGCTCCACCAGGCGGAGAGCAGGGGCAAACAGAGAGCAACAGGCCAGCGCAGGTGCACGCCAGGCGGAGAGAGAAACCACTGCCCAAGCTCAGGATACGGATGCAGACACCAGGCAAACTACTGACGAGCCAACCATAAGGGAAGCAACACCACCATCGCCAGGTCCCCCTAGGGCTCAGCGGGCCTGACTGCAGCAGACAACAAGGAAAGAAGGCAAGCTGAAGGTTATGTGCACCAACGCCGATCAATTTTTAAATAAGCCTGACGACCTGTGCATGATCATAGCAGACGATGAACCTGACCTGATATGCATAACTGAAGTTATCCCAAAAGCCCAGATTTTCCCCATTGACCCCGCACTAATCGACATCCCAAACTTCATGGTCTATACGAACTTCAACCTGGGACGAGAGAGACTCTGAGCTAGCGGAAAACGCGGAATCGCGGTCTACGTCTCAAGGAAACTGTCGGCGATGGAGCACGCAGCCGAGGTCGTCTTCGCTGAGCAGATATGGGTGCGCATCAGACTGGAAGGAGGTGATTCACTGCTGCTTGGGTGCATCTACCGGAGCCCAGCGTCAACACCGGATGAGAGCATGCAGCTGTGCAGACTACTGGATGAAATATCAAACGCGCGCCCATCCCACCTGCTGATAGTTGGAGACTTCAACTACGGGGAAATCGACTGGGATAATAGTATCTGCACGGCATCCCCAGCGCATCCCGCCCACACATTCCTCCAGGCAATCATGGACAGTTTTCTGTTGCAACACGTGAGATCCCCTACAAGGTTCCGACACGGCTACAATCCACATATCCTGGATCTGATCCTTACCAATGAGGAAAACATGGTACAGGAACTGCAGAGTCTGCCGGGGATCGGAAACAGTGACCACGTGATACTGCAATTCAACCTCACGTGTTACACCACTCAAACCACGAGTAAGACCAAAAAGTTTGCACTGAACAAAGGAAACTATAGGAGAATGGCGGACTTGCTGGAAGAAGTAGACTGGGAGCAGGTTCAAGACGCCACAGTGGATGCACAGTATAATTTCTTCCGTCAACACCTCGAGGCAACCATGACGCAGTGTATGCCCACACACACGGTGGGAAGGAAGCGCAGGAACATCTATGTGAACGCAGAGGCCATGACCCTGAAGAAGAAGAAGCGGAAACTGTGGAAGAAGTACACCCGAACCCAAGGCGCCCCTGACCACCGGGCGTACGCCAAAGTGAAGAACGAACTCCGCAGCCTCACGAGGAAGTTGAGAAAGGAATTTGAACAGAATCTGGCGGCAAACATCAAACAGAACCCCAAGACGTTCTGGCAATACGCAAACACAATGACGAAAACAAGATCAGGCATAAGCGACCTCAAGTTCCAAGATGGCTCACACGAGATGGCAGTGACCGATCTCGATAAGGCAGAAGTGTTAGGACAAATTTTCTCAAGCGTCTTCACCAGATAAAATATCATGAACATTCCGGGTCTCCAAACACGGTGGGAGGGCGCGCTTCTGGAGAATGTCGACGTGACGCCGGCGCAGGTAGAGAGCAAGCTGCGTAATCTGCGCCCGACATCCTCTCCTGGACCGGACGGAATTCCCCCGAAGGTGCTGCGTGAACTTGCCTCACCTCTGAGTCGGCCACTCTCCGACATCATCAGGAAGTCCCTGGATGAAGGAAAAGTACCAGAAGACTGGAAAGAGGGAGAAGTGGTGCCTATTTTCAAGAAGGGGGCAAAAGAAGAGCCGTCCAGCTATCGACCGGTGAGCCTAACATCAGTACTGTCTAAAGTCTGTGAGACGCTCATCAGAGACCAGATCATGGCACACGTGACCGAGAGTGGACAGCTGAACGACCACCAGTACGGCTTCCGCCCCAAGAGAACCTGCATCTCACAGCTGCTCGCGACACTCGATGATTGGACCAAAGAGATCGAAGAGGGCCGCTCAGTTGATGTAGCCTACCTCGACTACCAGAAAGCGTTTGATTCGGTACCCCATCGCCGTCTGCTAAGGAAGCTGAAGGACATGGGGATTGTGGGGAAGGTGTTGCGCTGGATCGAGGCGTTCCTCACGGGTCGGAGACAGAGAGTGGCGATCAGAGACAGCAGGTCCAGCTGGGCGCCAGTGCTGAGTGGCATACCACAGGGATCAGCACTGGGCCCAACACTCTTCCTGCTCTTCATCAACGACCTCCCCGGACACGTCAACAGCGGCATCAAGCTATTCGCGGACGACACCAAAATCTACGGAAGCGTCCAGGAACGGAGTGGGCGTGACCAGCTTCAGCAGGACCTCGACGCAGTCGGCAAATGGTCTGGAGTGTGGCATTTGCCATTTAACATGACCAAGTGCAAGACGATGCATCTCGCACCGAGGAACGTTCGCCAAACCTACTCCATGTTTGGAGGCCAGTTGGAGCAAGTGGAGGACGAGAAGGACTTGGGAGTCGTCGTGGACACCTCGCTGAAGTTCCGTAAGCAGGCGGCGGCGGCGATCGCAAAGGGAAACAAAGTCCTCGGCACAATCCGGCGCTCGTTTGAGCACATCGACCAGCAGACGCTCCCGCTGCTCTTTAAGATCCTGGTCAGACCGCTGCTCGAATATGGGAACGCTGTCTGGGGCCCGTTCAACGCTGAAGACGTACGACTGGTGGAACGAGTACAACGGAGGGCGACCAAGCTTGTTCGACCAAGCAGACTGATTCCGTACGAGGACCGGCTGAGAGTCCTGCGTCTGCCGTCTCTGCAGTACAGAAGACGGCGCGGCGACCTCATTCTGATCCACCTGCTGATGAACGGCCGCATCGAACTCGATAAGCAGAAGTTCTTCCAGGACCCGCCGTCGGCAATCACACGAGGACACTCCCTGAAGGTTGCCAAACCGCAAGCGCAGACCAGAGTGAGACGTAACTTCTGGTCTATCAGAGCAGTGAGCGACTGGAACGCACTTCCGGAACACGTCGTTTCATCAGCCACGACGAACCCCTTCAAGAACCGCCTGGACCATTACTGGGCGGACATCATGTACGATGCGCCAGGATAGACGACAAAACACTGAAGCCACACAAGTAAGTATGACCTGGTCCCGGAGTGTAAAATCCATAGGTGGAGAGTAAAATTGTATTGTCAGGCACGTTAAGATTTTCATTTTTGTTTTAATTATTTTACTTGGTAAGTAAAAACATCCTGATTGGTAATAGATATTAAATCCTTGTGAGGAAAATTGAATTATATTTTAACTACAATGTTGGCGAGATCAGGCGAAAAGAGAGCAAATTCCTGAACAAATATGAAGAGAGCAAAATTTTTGGACCCAAAAAGTCCAGAAAATGGCCCAAATTCCAAGGCTGGTAACACCAGACTAAAAAGTGGGCCCGATCTGATGTGTGCCCTCTAATTGGAAAGCATTTTCCAATTATTTGCCGTTGCCAGCAATAATGTGCAAATGCAATGCAATTTGGCGGACAACCATGCAACGCTACAGGAAGATGAATGTTAGCATTGGATTCCCGGCACATTTTTCTATATAGAACGGGGGTACGTTTGTTTCAAAATTGTGCGTTGTACATTCAATAACCACAAATGAACCAGGGAGGAGGCGTTTTCCGACATTTGTAACGTTAAATATGACCAATAATTATTTATTTAATGCAAAAAGGCGGACCAAGTTACTGCAACAGTTACAAAGTACCGGAATTGGTTAGCGTATGCCTGAAAAATGATATTACATGGGGTACGTTTGTCACATTTCCTGAAGAATACGTTGTAAACATGATTATAGAATTTAGCCCGGTTTCCCTATGGCGGCCTTACGCTTCCAGTCGCCCCAGGAGCGGCGAATGAGCGGCTCGGTCCGTAACGTAGGTTCCTGTTGGAAAATGAGCATGCGGGCTTCGGGGCGGAAGGAGAGACCCATTTTGAAAGACAATAGTCATTCGATTTCTTTACTGCCGAGAAAGTGTCCTGACAATCGTGTGAACACTAATTTCCGCCGGTCACCAGCAAGCAATGAGAAGCGAATCCAAGTATGCATACGAGGAAGTTAACCCTATTCCCGGCGGCCAAAATTACGTTAACCGGCGGGGAGGGGTCAGATTCTGCCCCCCCCCCCCCCCCAGAAATCTCGAGAACCGCTCGGTCGATTTCGATGGGGAAAACGCCATTCGATTCGTCATGACAAAATCTTTCCTTTAGGGAGCCTATAAAAAAAAATTGTTAAAAAAATGGGGGTCAGGGGGAAAATCCGAAAATTTGGGGTGGTTTTTGAAAGGTCATTGCGGCCATGTGGTTTGGCCGATTTGTATGCCCCAAACGTTTTTGAGCTTCAAATGTACTTCAAAATACCAAAAGATAGATACCAAAATAAAAAATCATAGGCGTATTCAGGGGATGTAAAATAGGGGGGGGGGGGGCATTTTCTGATAACAAATTTGTGCTGTTCGTGATTGTTTGGGACGACATGAACGTCAGATGTGGGCATTAAATGCTGTAATTGGTTAAATTTACTATATTGCGCACAGTGTTAAATTTGTATTTTACAGTTAACTGTGCTGATTAAAAAAAATGTATGGTTTTCAGCAGTCAGTGATGAAAAAATATGCTGACCTCTGAACACAATGATAGATTTATGAGGCAGTTGAATCTAAGTACCAACCTGAGTGCTGCGACCTAAACAATTGTAAAGCTTATTATATAGCTCAAAATTGTACTGCAGCTATGCAGGATGATGATTCCTTAACTGACACCTACAATGGGGCCAGTATTCATGGCACCTTAAAAGTTTCAAACTTTCCGAGAAGTTCTCACTCAGGTCAATTTTGAAACTTGGAGCATGGCAAAGCATGGATATTTGCCATAAGCAGGTCCTGTAGGTCCTGTATGCAAACTGCTGAATGTAAACTGTCCTAAATTTAAACTTGTGATCAGTATAGGCTACTAGGTAAACCTCCAATAAGTATGCATATATTCGTCTGGACATTCAATTGCGTTGAAGCTAGGCAATAGGCATAGTGCTGTGAATTGTGATGTTTTTGTCCACACAAATGTGGAGTCTGAGAATCTTGTTTAAGGTCACACATATATTATTGTTTGTCTTGAAATATTGAATGTATTTAAAGAAAGATATTCCAAAGAAAAATGCATATTTAATTTAAGAATTATAAGCCCAATCTGTGTCTAAAAGTAATAAGCATGCTTGGAAGTTGAAGCATGGAGACTTGCAGTAGGCAGAGACTTGAAACTGGCATATAAGTGGCAAACACAGATTCAGTTTGGTTATGTATGTCATAGTTGGTTAGGTTAGGTTCGGTTATATTTGTTTTCCTAGGTATATATTTATTTTCCAGCTATTAGTTGTTTTTGAGGTGACGACTTAATGGCTATTGCAAGTTTACATTCTAAATCACGCGATAATCATCACGGATGTGCAACCACGAAGGGCCCGAGTGACTCACTGTTGCACTAACATTTTTGTCTTGGTTTTTACAAAATAATACATAGAATCAAGGGGCGTAGCCAAGGGGATCCTAGGATCCCCCCTATGCCCTCAAATGGCCCTTTTGGGCCGACCCGCTTGGGCCCCGGAGGGGGCCTAAAAGGAGGTGCCTCGGTGCTGAAAGAGCCTTCTGGTAGGCATCCCGAACTAACACGGTTACCTAGGTACCGTTTGATAAACATTAAAGCACTCTGAACAATGTCAAACTCGGGGATTTATACCCCTCCTCGCCCAAACAGGAGGGATCCGGGCCCAAGTAGGAGGTCCGGGACCACGCAAGAGGGTTTCGGGCCCACGCAGGTCCGGGTCCACGCAGGTCCGGTCCCACGCAGGAGGGTTCCGGGCCCACACAGCAGGAATCAGGGCCCACGCAGGAGGCCCGGGCAGGTCCGACTTCACGCAAGAGGGGTCCGGCCCACGCAGGTCCGGGTCCACGCGAGAGGGTTTCGGGCCCACGCAGGTTTCGAGTCCACGCAGGAGGGATCAGGGCCCACACAGCAGGAATCAGGGCCCACGCAGGAGGCCCGGGCAGGTCCGGTTTCACGCAAGAGGGGTCCGGCCCACGCGAGAGGGTTTCGGGCCCCACACAGAGAGTATGGGCCCACGCAGGAGGTCCAGGCCCACACAGGAGGGGTCCAGGCCCAAGTAGAAGGCCCAGGCTAACGCAGGTCCGGGCCCACGCAAAAGGGTTTCGGGCCCACACAGGAGGGGTCCGGGCCCAAGTAGGAGGTCCGGGCCCACGCAGGAGACCAGGCCCACGCTGAAAGATTATGGGCCCACTCAGGAGGTTCAGGCCCACGCAGGTCGGGGCCCACGCAGGAGGCCCGGGCCCAAGCAGGAGGTCCAGGCCCACGTAGGTCCGAGCCACGCAGGAGTCCGGGCGCACACAGCTCCGGCCCACGGGAAGAGTACAATTTGCATTCCGAGAATGTTCAGGACAACCGTGGCATACCAAAATAATCGTGCAACACGCAATAGTAAACCGCGAAATAATTATTAAAAAATTCCTTGGAAGAGATTCGAACTCCGCATCAAGCAACGTCACCCAGATAAAAAGTTCGATA